>VWZS01008617.1:477248-599132 GCA_013397075.1 Rhabdornis inornatus | reverse complement strand
CGCCCGCCCCCCCAGTGTGATGTGGGGACAGCCGGACACCCGGCACTGTAGGGCAGTGTTGTGTGTGGGGGGACCCGCAGAGCGGCTCCGGCCCCGTGGGGGGATTCCCGCGAGGGGCGCCGGCTCCGGCCCTCTGGGCTTTATTATCCGGCACCCCGAACCCCGCGGCTGCGGGGGAACAGACAAAGGGACAAGGGACAGAGAGGAGACAGAAGAGGAACAGAGGGAGAATAAGGCGGACAGAGGAGGGATAAGGGAGACGTACGTAGGGATGATAGCGGGAAGCCGGGTCAGGTGAGGCAGGGACGGTGCAGGGGGAGAAAGGAGGACTACTGGAAGGTAGGGGAGATAGAAGGGGAACAGAGGGGAGAGTCAGGTTGGAAAGTGGGTGAGGAGCGGCAGAGAGTGGTTGGGTCGCGGAGCAGGGCAGCGAGGGGAGGCGGGGAGGTGAGGGGAGAGAGGGACATGGGGGAGGGTGGTAGAGGCAGAATGGAGGAACGGGAGAAAAGCAGGAGGGGAGAGAAGCAGAGAGGAGAGAAAAGGACAGAAGAAGAAGAAAGGAGAGAGAAGAGCCTCACCTGGGCTCCCCAAGGGAGCCCGCACCGGCCGCAGCCGACACCTCCGAGCGCTGGGGAGAAAATGGCGCCTGCGGCCGCTTCCGGGGTTTAAATGCCCTCGGTCCCGCCCCGCGCAGCCGCACTGGAGCCCCGCGCACCTGTGGCCCTGCCCTGCTCACACCTGTGCCGGCTTCGCGCCGCGCACGCGCTCTGTTGTCCCGCGCTGCGCACGCGCGCCCTGGCCCCGCCCCGCACTCGATGGCCCCGCCCCTCTCACCTGTGCCGGGCCCGCCTCTCCTTGGCCCCGCCCCCCGCCGCGCTCGCCCCGCGCTCCGTGTCCGCCAGAGGGCGCCCTCCGGGGTCCCGGTCCCACACCGGGGGCTCCGTGTCCGCCAGAGGGCGCCCTCCGGGGTCCCGGTCCCACACCGGGGGCTCCGCGTCCGAACCTGGAACCGCCGCGCTTCCTCACCGGCAACGCCCGTCCACGGCAATTCGGGCCCGGTACCGATCGCGGTCCCGCCTCGATCCTTCCCATGGGGAAGTGGCGGCCCCGCCCGGGACCCCCGCAGCGCCTAGTCCCCGCACCCTCGGCCCGAGTCTCGGCCCCGCCGCAGCGCTCCGTGCACGGCGCCGTCCCCACGTGGGCAGGGCCGGCACCGCAGACCCGGAGCGCCGTGTCCTCACGGGGCTCCCCGCTTTGCCACCCCCGAGAGCACTACTCCGCCGCGGAGAGCATCGCCCGCCTCTTCCTCCCTCCCCCGGGGCCGCTGCTCCCTGGGGCTCCCGCCCCTCGCGTCCCTGT
Source organism: Rhabdornis inornatus (assembly GCA_013397075.1). Lineage (NCBI taxonomy): Eukaryota > Metazoa > Chordata > Aves > Passeriformes > Rhabdornithidae > Rhabdornis > Rhabdornis inornatus. The sequence goes on along the minus strand of VWZS01008617.1, from coordinate 597,773 downwards.
GGAACCAGCGGGGCTGGATCGCCGCGAGCAATAGGAGCCGCTCCGGGGCTCCACCAGGACCTTCCTCTCCATGGTCTTCACCTGCTGCGTTTTTCCCATGTCCATTGTCTGCTTCCTGAAATAGGCGAGACCTGTCAGACCACTGGGCTCATTTACATCTCCGGTCCCCAGCGAGCTGGGTGAGCACTCTGCGAATAGTACTTGATCCAAAGCTTCCAGAGGCACCAGACCTTACCAACAAGTCAGCCTTAAGCGGCAAGGAAGTGGGTCTTCCTGCCACCAGATGAGTGATACCGCCCTTCTCCATGTTACAATCCCAGAATAGAACCATTTAGATTGGAAAAGACCTCTCAGGTTGATCCAGGTCAGTTTCTGACCCTTCCTTCTCCCCTTGGTGATTGAGATGATCTTCAGTTCCCTCGGGGTACCGAGCTCAGGGGCTGCGCAGATGCCACAAGCAGCCCACAGCCCAGTACTCCCCCATGTTGCCTTCACCTCCAGGTGCTGCCCTCTGGACAGGCCCTGCTTTTCCAGGTGAGCTCAGAGAGTTGTCCAAGCAGGGATCCCGCCTGCAGGGCCAGGGGCCCAGAGGGGAGTGGCTGCTGGGGGCCCAGGGGACACATCAGTATGTGCACTCCTAACTCTGGTGAAGCCAGATGGTTGCTGTTTCCCTAAGTCCTCCAGTGGTTATTCCTGGCCAAGGAACATGTTCAGAAAGCAAATTTGATCACGGCAAATTTCAACCCAGAAACCAGAGGTTTTGTGGAGAAGCCCAGGCACACTGGCCTCATCCTCACTGTGCGCAGGCGACAGGAGTCAGACAGAGATGCTGTGCCACCCTCAGACCTTCTGGTCGCTCTTCAGATCCAACCGCTCCCCCAGGTATCCCAAAGTATGTTTCAGGGGGTCCTACACTAAGGTGTGGGGGAGCCCCTTGTATCAGCACACTGATTCTGGGATCTTGATTCAATCAGACAAGACTTGGCACATAATGAGGGAAAACAGACACAAACTCTCCCATAAATGCATAAAGTTACTTTATTTTCAGTATACATTTATTTAATTTTGAAAAATATAAATGCTAAAATATCTCATCATCTTCATCTTTTGATTCCATAAAAGTCACAATAGAAAGCTTCATAAAACTGTAAAATACTATAATGTTATAAGGAATTTCATGTTTTACATTACTGGAAAAAAAAACCACTTTAATATGTTTGAAATGTTTTCTGCTTTTTTCCTTTTAGTTCCTCTTCATTTTCATCCTAAGTCCTTGTTCTCTCCTCCAAAGCAAACACAGACTTGCGAGAATTAAAACCAGTAATAAAATTATCTGAAAGTGCGACTTGGTTCAATGCAGATACAAAGGTCTGTGAGCCCCGGGCAGGGCAGCACAGGCCGGCGGCCGCGGCGCTGCCGGGCTGGGACAGAGCGGGCTGTGGCCAGGGCATGTCCCACCGTGAGCTGGGACCTTCCATCTGCTGGGGGAAGGTGATTTTTGACGGCTGCCTGTGATCTTGAAGGTTTTGGGTCAGTCTCCACACTTATTCCCTGAAGCGCCCACCCAGGCTTTTCTGACTAAATACCCAATTTGGATTGAAAGGACGTTTCAGTTCTTTTCAAAGGCATACGGCATGCAGAGAACCTGTCCCTGTCATGCTGCAGGCTCTTCCCTGCTGCCAGAGGTGGGTGTTTCTCCTGGAAGGCTGCAGAACCCTCTGTCCTGTTGGCAGCGCTGCCCTCAGCACAACACAAAAAACACAACACAAAGAGAAAGAAAGATCTAGAACAGCAGTCAGGACACTTCAAGAGTATTTAACATGGTTCAGAAGTGAAGACCTCATTTTTGGGGAGACAGGTCAGCAGGCACCAGCAGATGGAAGCTGTGCCCATGGGGGACAGCCCCTGTGATCCACCTTTCCTCTGGGATTGCTACACATCCATGCTCTGGGCAGGGTGTGCAGCAATTCCACAAGCAGCTCCTGTGTACTCCACAGGCAATGCTCGAGCCTGTGTCCCCACTGGTGCTCACCAAGGGATGGAGAGCATTGGCTAAAGCTGGCATCACACTTCCCAAGTTACCTGTCATCTGGCAGCAGAAGGGATCCCAGAGCTGCTCCTCTTCAGGCCTTTGCCAAGTCTCCCCAGCATTTTGAGAGCAGGTTTCAGCCGGGTTCCTGGGATACCCAACACAGATTTCATGGAAACTGAAGGGGAGACCCCTGGAGAGCGAGCAGGGGCTGTACAGAGGTGGTGGCTCCTGTGTGGGAGCAGTTGCTAAAATTTGGCATTTAAGGTCTCAGCACCATCAGAAAATCCTCTTGACTTCATCAACCCAGACTTTGGTTTCACAAAGACCAAGTGGCAGCATCTGCCCATCCTCTGTGATGGGATTGTCTCCATCGGGGAATTTGCCTCGAGAGCTGGGGTACTTTTTCTTCTTGTTTTGTTTTTCATTTTTGGATGAAGCTTTTAGTGTGTTCCCCCATGTCCCGGTGAAGCCCAGTTTCCCAGATGCATGTTTAGATGCACACACCAGTATAAACATGCTACAGGAGAGAGATGTTCACTTGCTTGGTTCCACCCCAAAATCCTGGGATGCCCATGCCTGGCCTGCTTAGTCTTGCTGCATTGCCGGGTCTGGGGCTGAGTAGCCAAGGTTTAGGGTAAATTCTGTAGACGATGGTAGATGGGGTGGGATGCAGGAGGATGCGGAAGTTTGCGAATCCAAGTGTCAGGATGAACATCCCAGCAGGCCACCTTCATCCTCCTCCTTGTCCACTGTGCCTGAGGCACACCTCGGGTCTTCTCACTGCACACACCCACCGGTGTTCCAAGAAAATCACGGAGCGATCCCGCCTCAGAAATCAACAATATGGATACAACCAGCATCCGTCTGCAGCGTTGGACCAACAACCCCTTTAAGACTCTTCTAAGAGCACAAGAGATATAAGTCTCCTCCACAGCAGGGATTGCTCATTAAAAAAAAACTTTAAAAACCAACATAACCCTAAGAAAAACAGATGCTTTGGAGCGGAAAGTGTTAATTGAACTGATCCAGCCCTATGCCATGTCCTGGAGATTGTGGTGTGATGTTGTGGGGTGTTTTTTGTAAAAATCACATTATATATGGTACAATACATTTTTTACAGAAAGCCTGGCATCTAGAAATAAGAGGTAGAACTACTCATAACTATATGTTTCCTGCTGCAGGAAAAAAAAATCATTTTTCTTTACAGTAATTAAAAAAAGGTTAAAAAATTGTCAAAAAAAAAAAAAAAGAAGTCGCAGGTTAGGCCCCCATAATTTAAACAAAATAATCTAGGAAAATAACACTCTTCCATGTACCTGACGGATTAAGTCCATTAAAGTATTTCTTTAAAAAAAATTGCATAGGATAGGGACATTTCCGAACATGCTACAGCGATGGCAATGGTCTGTCTGTGCTGGGAGTGAAGTACCTTCTCTTTTATCTACAGGTGAGAGCACATGAGGGTTAGCAGCACGTTCCAGCATCTCCGAGCAGCGGGAGCAGACATGGAATTAGCCTGGAGGTCAGCTCTGCTCTGCCAAACCCCAGCTCACAACAGCCAGTGCCTCTGGCATGGCCACAGGTGTGAGGTGACATCCGTAGCACTCCTGCTCTTCGGAGCCAGGGGAAGGCAATTCCCAGTCCCGGGCAGCGCGGGGCCCGGAGGGACCGGGGGGCGCGGGCAGGGAGGGGCAGCGGGGTGGCTCGGTCACCGTCGCCGGCGGGAGCAGGGAGCTTCTTAACATTTGGCTAGACAAAGTGAATTTGGAAAAGATTGGACAGACAGACAAATTACAAAGTAGTTTCTGTTCCCTTGCTCCTCCAGAAATAACCATTGTCTTCAGGCTCAAGTTCTATTCTAATTTGAGGCACAACTTTTACTGGAGTTCGTGGAGGGCTGCGAAGAAGAAGATGGACAAGGTCAGTGCAGTACGAATGCCAGGCTTTGGGAATAGACAGCTGAATTTAAGGTAAGGCCCACACACAGATAATCTGAATGAGCTGGTCTGAACACTGCTGACAGCAGCAGGCAAAACCACCCATTTCACTGATTGAGGAGCTCCAAGTATCCAGCCTTGGAGCCTCACAGAATCCCCAAATGTTTGGGTTAGAAGTGACCTGGTTGGAAGGGACATTAAAGCTCATCCAGTTCCATGCCCAGCCACGGGCAGGGACACCTTCCACTCAACCAGGTTGCTCCAAGACCTATCCAACCCGGTCCTGGACACTTCCTGGTGTCCAAGACGGGGTTGGATAGGTCTTGGAGCAACCTGGTTGCTCAATGGCAGTTGAGGGGTACTGTCACAGCCTGGGATGGAGCACCGGTTGGGCATCCTGGTGCTCCATCCCAGGCTGTGACAGTACCCCTCAACTGCCATTGCAATAATCCAGGTGTTGCCACTGGGATGAATTTCAGCATCTGTCTAACACCTGTAAGCACAGACACATCGCTGATGTTTCAGAGGAATAAACTTGCCTTGGTCCATATCCCGCTCCTGGTGCTGGCAGGCCCAAGCTGGCCCCAAGGGACTGGACTCTGAGCAATTATTGCTGCAATTTAAGATTATTATTTACTCTATTTTCCATCACAGATATGGAAAAATGGATTATTTCCCCTTGGCAACAACCCTCTGTGCTCTTCCCAGTAGCTCCACGTCTTTCTCCTGGTCTGATTCCCAAACCAGTCCCCAGTGCTGCAGCCAGGAGGCCAGTGGAGCCTTCAGGTCTCACAGGTTCTCCACTCCCCATCCCAAGCACTGCCAGGGGCTGGAGTAACTATGGAATCCACTTGTTCATAATCACCTTGGGAAGCAGCAACCCAGTGGTAGGGAATGTCCTCCAAGTGTTTTTTGAGAATTCCCTGTAGGAACCTTGTATCCTGAGGGGGAGCAGAGGTGCATTTCCTGGGTGCTTACCTTGGCATGGCGTGTGATTGAAGGAAGGGAATTGTATCAGCACGATGTGTGGCGTTCAAGGAATGTTGGTGATTTTTCTCCTGGGGGAAGAAAGCCTTGCTGTCATTGCTGCAGCACCAGCTGTGCCTCAAGCCCTGCCTCAGCTCCTCCAACCCACAACTATGGGCCAAGCTCTTCTCCTGTTAACTGCCACATGGATTTACAGCTTGTTGAGCAAACACTCCATTCCCATCTCTCCTCTGAGGTAAAACCCCTTGGGGTGCCAACAAGCCCCACTTCCCAGGGGGTTCCCCCCTGTTTTGGGCTTGACACTTACCTGGGACCTACACCCCTCAGTTACCCCGTGCTCCCACTGTCACACCCTCATGGCAGAGCCACCTTTTCCCTAACTATTTTAGCCCTTAAGATGCTGGGGGAAAAAGGCATCTGATCCTGAAATCTTGAGTAACAATATTTAGGATGCAATTTGGTTTTAGTACATCAGGAATGTACTAAAAACACGGAATGAGGAGGGTATGTGGCTGCCTGTGGCTGATTTTGGATGACGTGCTGACATCAGCAAAACATTAAGGATATCCAAATAGCCACCAAAAAGTCTCCTTTCCAATGGTTTTGTTTCACAATCCCAATCTCTAAGTGTTTCTGTACCTAAAAGTCACAGGGTAATGCTTAGCATTCCCTGAGGCATCTATATGCTACCCAAAGGAAAGGGACCTGGCTCCCAGCTCTTAAGCCCTATGGATAATTTAAGGGTCTAAAGATCTGGGGGTTTAGGTCCTGTTCCTACGAAGCACTATCCTGGCAGTAGCACTAATTTATTACTTTGCTTTGTTTTTCTCCCCTCCCACCTCAGAAGAAAAGGGCATATGACACCCTTAGTATGTTAAAAAGTCATCCCAAAAAGGCAAAAACACCAAGGTCAGCTGTGATTCCTCACGTAAAAGAGGAAAAGGTAAAGTGGGAATGACTGAAAATTAAAAGATTAAATTCATCAGTTACAGCTATTAACATGAGAAATTAAAACCAAAGAGAAGAGCACAAGCCACCTAAGAAGGGAAATACGTTAATGGCCAACTGATCTCTGCCTGTGCAGCTTAATGACACAAATAATTAATTATTCTGTTAAATGCTGATTTTTGCAACTGCTTGGCACCTAAGGGAACAAACAGTGACAGGACAGCGCTGCAAATCCAGAACACCAGGCTCAGTGGAAAAAAAAAATCCCACCATCAGCAGGTTAACACCAAGGGGGAGAGGGAGAGGAGAGGAAGAGAGAGTGGGTGGCCAGGAGACCTGTCAGGAGCTGGAGAAAAGCACTTCAACTGGAGGCACCAGAAGGAACAACATTGATTTTGTAACCAGCAAAGAAAAANCCCATCCCAAGCACTGCCAGGGGCTGGAGTAACTATGGAATCCACTTGTTCATAATCACCTTGGGAAGCAGCAACCCAGTGGTAGGGAATGTCCTCCAAGTGTTTTTTGAGAATTCCCTGTAGGAACCTTGTATCCTGAGGGGGAGCAGAGGTGCATTTCCTGGGTGCTTACCTTGGCATGGCGTGTGATTGAAGGAAGGGAATTGTATCAGCACGATGTGTGGCGTTCAAGGAATGTTGGTGATTTTTCTCCTGGGGGAAGAAAGCCTTGCTGTCATTGCTGCAGCACCAACTGTGCCTCAAGCCCTGCCTCAGCTCCTCCAACCCACAACTATGGGCCAAGCTCTTCTCCTGTTAACTGCCACATGGATTTACAGCTTGTTGAGCAAACACTCCATTCCCATCTCTCCTCTGAGGTAAAACCCCTTGGGGTGCCAACAAGCCCCACTTCCCAGGGGGTTCCCCCCTGTTTTGGGCTTGACACTTACCTGGGACCTACACCCCTCAGTTACCCCGTGCTCCCACTGTCACACCCTCATGGCAGAGCCACCTTTTCCCTAACTATTTTAGCCCTTAAGATGCTGGGGGAAAAAGGCATCTGATCCTGAAATCTTGAGTAACAATATTTAGGATGCAATTTGGTTTTAGTACATCAGGAATGTACTAAAAACACGGAATGAGGAGGGTATGTGGCTGCCTGTGGCTGATTTTGGATGACGTGCTGACATCAGCAAAACATTAAGGATATCCAAATAGCCACCAAAAAGTCTCCTTTCCAATGGTTTTGTTTCACAATCCCAATCTCTAAGTGTTTCTGTACCTAAAAGTCACAGGGTAATGCTTAGCATTCCCTGAGGCATCTATATGCTACCCAAAGGAAAGGGACCTGGCTCCCAGCTCTTAAGCCCTATGGATAATTTAAGGGTCTAAAGATCTGGGGGTTTAGGTCCTGTTCCTACGAAGCACTATCCTGGCAGTAGCACTAATTTATTACTTTGCTTTGTTTTTCTCCCCTCCCACCTCAGAAGAAAAGGGCATATGACACCCTTAGTATGTTAAAAAGTCATCCCAAAAAGGCAAAAACACCAAGGTCAGCTGTGATTCCTCACGTAAAAGAGGAAAAGGTAAAGTGGGAATGACTGAAAATTAAAAGATTAAATTCATCAGTTACAGCTATTAACATGAGAAATTAAAACCAAAGAGAAGAGCACAAGCCACCTAAGAAGGGAAATACGTTAATGGCCAACTGATCTCTGCCTGTGCAGCTTAATGACACAAATAATTAATTATTCTGTTAAATGCTGATTTTTGCAACTGCTTGGCACCTAAGGGAACAAACAGTGACAGGACAGCGCTGCAAATCCAGAACACCAGGCTCAGTGGAAAAAAAAAATCCCACCATCAGCAGGTTAACACCAAGGGGGAGAGGGAGAGGAGAGGAAGAGAGAGTGGGTGGCCAGGAGACCTGTCAGGAGCTGGAGAAAAGCACTTCAACTGGAGGCACCAGAAGGAACAACATTGATTTTGTAACCAGCAAAGAAAAAAAAAAAAAAAAAGGCTCACAAAAGCAAAATCTGTCATAAAGCAGGGGCCTGGAAATTAAAAAGGAGAGGGAAAAAAAAAGAACAAGAGAATACTTCTGAAGTAAAAGGTAAGATTAAAAATTTTTTTTAATCACTCTAAATATACGTATCTATTTTTTTGTAGTGCAAGTCANAAAAAAAAAAAAAAAAAGGCTCACAAAAGCAAAATCTGTCATAAAGCAGGGGCCTGGAAATTAAAAAGGAGAGGGAAAAAAAAAGAACAAGAGAATACTTCTGAAGTAAAAGGTAAGATTAAAAATTTTTTTTAATCACTCTAAATATACGTATCTATTTTTTTGTAGTGCAAGTCAGAGTCAAGCAGGCATGCAAGAGCTTAGTTCTACTCACTGTCAGCAGGTTTGCTATCACTTAGGAAAGGTTCCTGCTCCATGATGTCCATTGGTATTTTAATACTTGGGACTTTTTCTGAGTAGGGACAGTCAGACTGTGAAAGAAACGTGCAAAAGGTCTTAGAATATTCCCACTGCTCTCTCTCTTATCGTCTCCCACACATTAAAATTATCCTTCCCATAGTTCTGTATGAACAGGTAAAAGAAAAGAAGGAAAAAGAGAAAAGCATCCTTCAGCTTAGCTGCCTGATTGATTCCACTGGTTCCCCACTGCACCCCACTTCCCTCCATATCCTCATACTCCAAAAATAAAACAGACTGACAGAATCATCTTGTGGAATTGTGAATTGTAACAAATCTCCTCCTTTCCCACCCCATCCTCTTAAAAGACACCGTCCCATTCTGCCTGGAGTCGGCTGCAGGAAATAAGAGATGGAAAATGCATTTGTGGGCAGACACAGCAGGGCACTGGCTGCTGGGAAAGCTCATCCAAACCCTTTATCCTGCTGGGACACTTGTAAAAGCCCTTGATTGTTCCCAATTGCTCTACAGGGCCCAGATATGACATGGCAGAGGTTCCTTATATCAGACTGGCACAAATGCAAGTGGAGTCAAACCCAGTCTCAGTTACATCTCTGGTTCATCAACTCCTGAGCTCTTGGAAGAACTCTGTAACTCTGGCCCAGCCAGAGAAAACAGCAACCAGGTCAGGATGAGGCACAGGGAAAAGCCAGGGTCCCCCAGAGCTGGGGTACCAGCAGGATTTTACACCCCACTGCCTTCTATCACCCACCTGCCTCTGCTTAGTAGGAGGTGCTTGGAACTGCTTTGCTTTTCTAAAAATAAAGGGAACCCCTCATAGCCAAGGAAAGGCTGATACTGCCTAACTTGGCACAGGCAGGAAAGTGGGATTTGCCAGAAATGTTGGCACGTCTTTGTTCCTGAAGAGAACCAGACCCACAACACCAGGGTGGAGGGAGGAGACCTTCCAGCCAGGTCAGGAAAACACTAAGGAGGCCAGAGAATGACTCTCCCTGGATTATTATTCTTATTTTTAATTTATTTTTTAACATAACTGATATTCAGTGCCTTATTTCACACTCCAACAGCAAGATGTTTCCTCGGGACTATTTTTATGAGGCTGAGGGACAAGCATAACTCGAAGCACAAGCAACACTCAGCAGTTCCCTTGGCTGAACTCCAATCCATGCATTGCCCCCCAGATCCCACATGATTAACTCTAGGGGGATATTTCTGGAAGGGAAAGTGTGAAAATAATCCAACCAGTAATGCCCAGTGCTGTATGTTCAGGAAGCTGGTAAAAGCAAGTGCTGAAATAAACCAGCAAGAGTTAAGAACCTATATTTTGCATAAAATGTCTTACCCATTAGATTAATTACTGTACCTGGAATTGAGGAAAAGCCTGGGAAGAGAGGAAATACCATAAAACATACTGGAGAGAGGGAAGCCATGGCTCAGGATACAATGCTGCTGGATTCACACCAGTCAGGAGGAGGGGATGGAGTCAAGCCTTTGCTGATTACTCAGTAGGGTCTCTTTTAAAAATCTCATTTTGGTTTGCTCAAAGGTGCTAAAGAAAACCCTTGCCCTGATGATGGGACAGGGCAGCTTGCTGTCTGAACTAAAAGCCAATCCTCTCTGCTGTTTTTCCTGCTGTGCTAAAATGGGATTCTTTTCCAGCTTTAGGTGACCTTACCTCTCCCTACACCCAGGAAAGGCCCTTTTTCATGGACATGAGCAGAAGTGACACCATGCTTAGAACTCACCATGGAGTGTGTTTAGCACTTCAATACAAATTTAAAGGATTTGAGTTAGACCTGAGCAGGAGAACATTTAAAGGCACCAAGACTACATTTCTTCTTCTTAGATATGCATACAGGAGAAAAGAGAACTGTCAAAGGCACATGGGTCTGGTCTAGCCAGGTCACTTTTCACTACTTAGGGCATGCTGCCACCTGAGGGAGGGAGGACCAGAGTGTACTGCAGGGGGCACGGATGCTCAGGAAACATTTAGGTGATGGCTTTTACCAACACAAAGCAGTTTTTCCTGCAATATGACAAATGACATCTATTTTGTGCTTTCCAAAAGAGCCATTACAAAAATTCTTTTAAAAAAAGAAAACCAGTAGGACCAGAGCTGCTGGTGAAAAGCATTCTCCTCCTAAAATATAAGAGACAACGAAGGGGAGAAAGGCGTAGGAGGGAAGCTGGAGGAGGCAGGGTGATGAGAGGCATTCTAGCAAGGGGCATGACATCTCAGCAGGTACCTGGTGCTCTTGGGAAGTGTGATTTCATTCCTAGCAATGCACACGCCACCCACCACAGGCTGGAAAAGGGAAGGCAGCGTAGGAATTAAGTTTTCTTTGGGACCCATTTGCTGCAGCAGCAAAAGACCGAGCTGTCAGCTCCAAAAGTGGCTGGAAAATGTCCAGCCTCAGCACCAGGCAGGGCATGGAATGTGCCAGGGCTTAGCTGCCTAGGAAGGAGGAATGTGACATGAGCAGGAAGCTCCTTACATCATCATTGTCACTGTCCATACTGCCCTTCTTCTTTTTCTTCTTCTTCTCATCCTCTTTCTTCTTCTTGTCCTTTTCTGGAATGACGTCATCAAGAAAGCTTAAGTCATGCTGGGAAAAGAGGTAGTCCATGGCTTTTCTGACTGCCACCAGGGCCAAGATCTGCAAAGACAGAGAGGGACTCCCAGTCACATTTTACCTTCCATTTGGAACACTGCATTCCTCTCAGTTCTGCTTCTAAGCCCACACTCCTGAATTCTGGCTGTAAATGAACATACAAAGAAGGTGGTGAACACCTGGGACATCTCTCAGCTTGAGAGGTTGTGCTGTGACTGCCTTATTTCAGAAAAAAACAGAAGCAGTGGACACAAAACAGTATCATAATCACTCAGTACTCTTGTGTTAGTAAATAAATAGAAAAAAAAAATGAGCTCTTTCATTTCCTTTTGGAGGCAGGTTCACGGGACAGCCTGAGTAATAAAACCTTGACTTATTTCTCACCACTTGCCCAGCTGAACTCTTAGGAAATCAGATGAGTGCCAGTCCATGCCCCAGAGTTTGCAGAATAAAGTTGACTGGGATTGTGGCAGCAGGAAACTGGAGCAAAAGCTTGTTCTGTGCAAGACTGCAATGAAAGCACTGGGAAAAAAGGAAGGGACGTGTGTGAAATGGGTGCTGACAGGGACACTGGGTCTGACACCCCCAGCAGAGGCCATGAGATCCCACAGAGGCTTTGCCAATGGGTCCATCAGCAGGCTGGAAGCTGGAACCTATTCCCAACAGGCTGCCTTTAAGGACAGCTTTGTCCCAAGCAATCATGATCCACAGCACCAACAATTCCCAGGAACAGACCTCAAGCTTTGACTTGCATAACTTAGGACGCCATTACAGACGTGAGGAATTCCTCAGGGGTGGAAAGATGCCATGCAGGCACCCAAGAGGATCCCTATGAACCACTGAGCTGAAAATGCCTTTCCTCCAAATAAACAGGGAGCTGGCTAGTGGCCAAATCCTCACAAACTGAAGTTTTCAGTTTTTTGCTGATGAGGGCAGAAAATTGAGCTTTTGCCATCATATCCAGCTCCATCAAAGCTGTGGCTGTGCCTTCCCTGAGTCTGCACCATTCGAACAAACTTTGGCAGCCTTGGATTTCACTCAGATTCGAATGTGGACAAAGAGATTTTAGATTCAGCTTCCAACATCAGTGCAACACAGCCATGCACAGAGAATTGCCATAGAATGCCACGTCAGTGGGAATTACTGATTTTTAACATCTTTTACAGGAGCATGTGTCTCAGCAGCAACATTTCGAGGATTTTTTTACTTGCATCATCTTTTCTCATATCACCACCTTACTCTTTACCTGGGTTCTGCCCTCCCTCCTTCTCTCCCTTAAATAAGCACTGCAGCTCCTACCTGCCCCCACAACTCAGATTTTACTTGTCCATAAACTTGAAATTAGGTGATCTGGGGCCAAGATTTATTCAGGAGTTTCAAAAAGCTTTGCCTTTGCAGAAGTCTGTCCCATCTCCAAGCCAGAGTGCCTAATGGCGTCTACAGCTCTAGTAATAACATGAATAATCACCCACTGATGGTTAACAACATTAGTGTCTTTTTATTTGAGTTCAAGCAACAGAGACATTGCCTTTCCCTCCCTTTGGCACCCCTCTTAGCACTGAGCTTCCTTCTTGGTTTTGTCAATTTGTGCTATGTAAAAGTCAGGGAGACATTTTGTATCTTGTAGCTGGCATGGACTAAAACAGAGAAACGCTGCCCCTCTCCTTGGTCCATGCAGCTCAAGGAGAAATCACAGCAAATCTAACCTTGGCAGCCAGGAACAGTCAACACTAACTACACCTTCCTGGGAAAAAATTAACTTCCCAGGCTCATTTTTCTCCAGGGGATTTATGTAAAGGCAGCCGCGGCCGCACTGACCCCAGGCAGTCCTACATGAGTGCCATGAGTGGAGCCCTGAGCCAGAGACTGAGCAGGGAGAGGCTGGATTTACACACTTACAGCACTGTACGAGCAGGGCAGGAGCAGGCTGTGGTGAAAGCGAGGGATGTGAAGGAGAGCATCACCTACCATGACAGGGAATATGATAGCAGCCACGGTGGATTTGAGGATCCAGAGGAGGGCCAGGCACACCACCTGCAGGAAGGTGAAGAGGTGGACCCTGCGCAGCGGGACGTGGCGCAGGTAGATAAAGTCAGGCTGGTGTTTTAGAGGCATCAAGAGCAGCTTCAGACGATCCATGAACTGGAAAGGAAAATGAAGAGATGTTGAAACGAAACCCAGGATGCACAAAAGAGAGAAAACAAGATGAATGCCCAAACCAGGATCAGCATCACACTCTGGTGCATTTCCTCCCTTTCCCTGCTGCTGCCGAGGAAAGACATTCAGCCTTTAGGAACAAGGCTTTTGTTTTCCCCAAATAAATCAGCAGCAGAGGCAAGGGCAGACACTGCATTGCCAGAAAACAGAACAGCACCTCACCAAAGAGCAAGGAAGACAGGCAGCTTTCCCAGCAATGGCCCTTTGCCCTGTGCTGGACCGGATGGACTTGGAGTTAAAGCAAAAGGGGCATTTCTCATTGAGTAAAGAACACTTGATCCCACTCCCCCCACCACCTGGGTCGGGAGCAGGGGAAATCCCCTACAGGAGAGACGGCCCGGGGCCAGCAGGACAATCCCCTCGTTGTCCCCTGCCGGAGCGCGGGCTCCCTGCCCACTGCTGGGACCAGACAGGAATCCGCACCAGTGAATGGAAGCTGGAGCTGTTTTACAGAACAGGAGGGAATTCTGGGGCTCACAGAACAAGCAGTCCTTCCCCTTAGGGCACAACCCAGCACGAAAAAGAAAGGCCACAATTAACAGGGTGCCAGAAAGCAACAAAACCACTTCCAGCCTCCTTGGGACAGCTACAGGCGCTGGGCAAGAGAATGGCTCCTTACATAAGATTTCCTCAACGACAAAGAGAGGGGCTTGGCTTCCCCTCCCTGGAGAACAACATTGAGAAATAACCCCGCTGCCATAAATCATCCTGCTTGTTTGCCTTCAGTCTGTGGCAGAGGACCCAAACTACCCTGGGAGTGAGCCCAAGCTGGGGCAGAAGCCTGTAGAATCCCGGAATGGTTTGGGTTGGAGGGGATCCTAAGTGGATCCTCTTGTTCCATCCCCCTGCCACGGGCAGGGACACCTTCCACCAGACCAGGTTGCTCCAAGCCCCATCCTGGTTGCCAAAGATGGACCCAGGTCTTTGCAAAGCACCCCCCAGCACCGACAGTGCCCACTTGGCCACTCTGCCTTGGTCTCCCATCTCAGGACACCCGGGCTTGTGGTAAGGTTTGTCACCAGCTGTCACCTTTTGTGGGTTTCTTGGGAAAGAAGAGGAGGCAGTGAAGGAGAAGGGTAAAGCTGGAGGGCTGTGGAAGAAGCCCTGTGCTGGCTGATGACTCACCTGGACACCGTTGAGGGACGCAACTCCCATGTAGAGGAAGACACCGTAGAGCACAGGCATGGGAATGAACTGCGGGACAAGAGCAGGAGAGCCCAGGTGAACAACCTCCCTGTACACCACACACTGTTAACACGTGGTGGGACAGCATTCCCAGCTGGTCATCAGTTCAAACTGCACCCCTGAGTGCACAACACGGAGGAATGAAGCCATAGAAATAATAAAGCAAAATAAAGCTGAATAAACAACAAATCCTTCTGCTGTATTTTGAGAGACGCGAGGACATTTGCGCAATCACACTCTCCCACTTCACCAGGACTTGGACATCTTGTCAAGAACCAGAGGAAATGATGCCAGTCACTCAGCAAGTTAAGGAACAGGTGGGTAAATGTGTTCCAGTGAGCTTCAAGCTGCTTTTCACCTCTGATTTGTGGTGTCACCAGAAGCAGAAGGCAGAGAAGAAGAAAAGGCAGCACGACCCTTAGTTTGTGCTATACCCTGTTCTCCCAGGTAACAGGTGACAAAACAAAAATAAACAGAGTCAAGTTGTGCCAGGGGAGGTTTAGGTGAGATATTAGGAAATCACGTTCATAGAAAGGGTTGTCAAGCCCTGGCACAGGCTTTCCAGGGCAGTGCTGGAGTCACCATCTCTGGAGGAATTTAAAAGCAGCACTTGGGGACATGGTTTAGTGGTGACTTTGGCAGTGCTGGTGGGACTGGGTGATCTTAGAGAGCCTTTCCAATTGAAACAATCCTGTGATTCCACATTCAGTCCAGCTGAGTAAACCATGCAAATCCATGCAGAAAGGCTGTTCTTTGGAGTCCTTCAGTGACAACAGTCATGCCAACCCAATCTCTGCCTGCTCTGTCTCTCACACACATTAATCCAGAACTACTCCCAAATACAGGACAATGACTTCCCTTCTTCGTTGCCAGGATGTGTCCTTTCAAACATCACTTTCTGCTCCCTCAAAGTGCTAAGTGCTGCCCACTCCTCCACATCAGGCACATCTCCCTTTGGGAGTGAGGAAGGTGCAGGGGAGCACCAGACAGGCTCCCTGGAATGAATGTCTGTCCCTCACCACAGAAGTGGGCAGCCAGCCTGGCATGACAGGAACAGGGATGCTTGGAACAAACCACAGGCAGGAGCTGAATAACGGCCTTTGTGGGATTTATTGGCACCCAGGGAGGATGGAGTGAGCTCCAAAGGATAGTCCCTCGTGCAGTGCCAGGGGACTGCCACTGAATGGCAGCCACAGCCAGGCCATGGCATCCACTGTTCCCACACAGCACTGCTGTGCTGGGAACCCTCCCCTTCCAACCTTTGCACTGAGTTCATGAAAGAGGCAAATAACATGGCAGCTATCCAGTGTTTTAGCATATTCCCCAGCACCTTGTTCATCGTTTCCAGCAGGCACTTCCCTGGGGGCACATGAGCACCAAAGTCACCCAGCCATATGCTATCCCAAGCCCCTCTGCCTGCACTTTTCCTTCCTTCCTGAATCTCACTGCCCATCACCTCCTGCGAGCTTCTCAATTGCTGACTCGTCCTTCTCTTGGATTGATTTGCTCCTTCAAGTGAGCTGTGCTGATATTTCCCATTTGAAGGCAAATGTTTTTTCTGCAGCGTGGGGTCTGCCAGGACCGTTGTCAGAGGGACAGGGACCCGGGGGGTGGTTCACAAAGCTGTGGGTGACCATGGGATTCAAAGCCCTCACTGGATCTGAGGGATGAGACACGACACAACAGTAGCTACAGTAAGCAACTCACTGCTCTCTTCTCCTCCCCATCTATTTATTTCCTTGGGGTTTTTAAAAGTAAGAAAAATGTCTGAATATTATTTCACCCTTCCATGATGATTAATCCTGTAGATCACCCTGAGGTGAAACCTCAGTACCTGAGCCTGCAGAGCAGCAAGCGGTGCTGTCATTTTGGAAGACTTTCTCTTGGCCAAGTATTCCCTAATGATGGGAGTGCTGGCTTTGGTGCTCCAAGCAAATGGTCTGCAGGCCAACAGAACTAAAACTGTATTTATAGGAAAGTGCCTGTCACCCTCCTAGCAGGGCCAAGGATGTTTCTGTGGAGATCTGCCTTGGCTGAGCAGAAACACCACCACCATCCAAAACCAGCACAACCACCACAAAGCCCTCAGAAAACAGAGCTGGGATTATTCAGTGGATTGCCTGGTTTATTAAATTTGGGATTGTCAGCATTCAATTTGCCGCTGGCAGGAGAAGACTGAAATGTTCTGCAATGCGTTTAGCAGTGCAGCTCTCTCCAGCAGGACCCTGCCACTGGAATTTGCTAAAGGTCCTGAAATCCTGCCAGGTCCTTCCTGCTGGCACGTGGGCCAGCAGCATGCTGACTTATCCTCAGGCGTCCTCCAGCGAGGATCTTCCCCACACATTGTCTTAGCGGAAGCACAGACAAATAATTAATGACAGAAGCAATGACAGGGGAAGTAACAGACCCCAGTGGAATAGAGGAAGAGGGATCTTGCAGGGAAAGGTCACATAAACTAAAAACAGGATTATCCCAATCAGGCATTAAATTAAAGGCACGGAAATGCCTGTTTGTGTGGAGGTGGAAACTGTTACCCAAGACACCAAAATTCAAGCTGTACAAACAGCCTTAGAAACGAAGAACAGGAATACACTGCCTTGGAAAGCCACTGTCTCCACTCCCTGCACAGGCAGCATCGTTGCTCCCTGCCTGCCTCCTCCTGTCAGGCTCACACTGCACTGTGCCTCCCAGCCCCTGCAGTTTCCAAAAGCTCTCCTGCAGACACCCATCTGCTTGGTCCCACAGGTAGGACGTACAGTGCCGCTGCTCTGACATCCTCTGCTCACACCATCAGCCTGTGGATCCAGGGATCACGGCTCCTGCAGCTGACATCTCCTGTTGGACACTATGTCTGTGCTTGGCACCACTTCCATCACTATCCCCAGAGAAGGCAGCATCCTCCACAAGACAGGCATAAGCAGGTTTTCCAGTCTCCTTCTACAATCTGATGATCTAAGGATGCATTTCTCCATGGCTACATGCCACCAAATTTCTGGTCTTGGAAAATAACAACCTACCTAGATCCAATGGTCCATCAGCAGCACATCTGTCCAGAGCCTTGGCTAAACTCACAGGAAAAAAAAGGTTCAGGAGATGAAGAAATGCCATTTAATTGCACTGCTTCCTCCAGAAACATGTTTTCCATACTCTGAGTTTTATCCAGAATATGTTTTCCATAAAACACAGGCCCAGTAGAGGTATAAAAGAAATCATAAAAGAAAAGAGAACTTAATTTTATGCAAACATGGAGAAATAATCCTAAAATGAAAAAGACCACAGTGCCCAAGAACCCCAGCCCTGAACTTGGTCACTATTCTAGCATGCTACAACCATATTGGTGTTCCCTTCCAAAGGGCTTGGAGAAGAACTGTGAACAGTCCTTACCTTCAGGATGGGAGCCATGAAGACAGACACCCCAGTCAGGATGAAAACTATGACTCCAGTGACTCTCTGCTCCCTGAAACAACATCACTGAGTCAGGACCACAAGCACTTAACACCAACACAAGTCCTCAAAACTCATTTTTGCAGCCACATTTTTAATCCAGCAGCATCAGGCAGGTGGCTGGATCCTGGCCAAGACCTCTCTTTGAAACACCCAGATAATTTTGTTACACTGTTTGGGGAGCAACACAGCACTGCAACTGAGCCTGGAGCAGCGTGTTTACAGGTTAAACACTACAGACTGTGCTGCAGCACTCCCAGGTCCCTGCACAGCTGCACTCTGAGCATGCACAGAGGCAATAAATCATCAGCCACACGTTGTGAGCCCTGCCCACAACACCCCAACAGCCGGGGAGATCATTCAGACCTTCAGCAGCACCCATAGGGCCTCCCACACCCAAAAATACCTCAGCCAGCAATACTTCTGAGCACTCAAAGTCAGGCCATAAAATTTCCATTTAGTTAACTAAACAAGCAGCCTGATTTCCAGGAGTAATCCTATAGGAAGCACCTCAAACCACTTAATTAAGGCAACCAAACACAGGAAAAAATGCTTCATTAAGTAGAGCTGGTTGCACTAGGTATGACAGGTGTGTATGTTTGACCACTACATTTGCTAAGGAATTTGCTTCATTTCCCTGGATAGAGAAATATGCAGGAAATTTATTTCTTTTAACACAGGAACACTGTGTCTGATGTGGCCAAATAAACTTTGGAAGAGTCACATGGGGGCTTGCCCAAGGAATTTGCTTTGGAAATAGAGAGAAAGCAGCGCAAAATTCTTTGTACAAAAGGATTTTGCGGGCAAACATGGTAATGAAGTCTTCTTGGTGGGACCTACCTCACTCCCAAAAATTTGGGCTGCTCTCCAGGGGCTGAAGTCTCTGTCTCCATCTTCAAGCTGTCGATGTGAGCGATGGAGATGACAGTAGCAGCCACGTACCAGGGCAGCCCCATAAAGGAGCAGACAATCATCAGAATGGCCACCCAGAACAAATCCAGATGATATCCAGCACCTTTCTGTGGAGGGAGACAAACAACCTTCAGCTGAATTATTCCAGATGCCTACAGGAGCAGGGCAGAGGCACACCAGACAGGCAGCATTTCCTTCTGCAGCACCCTGGCCAACAGAGCCAAACACCAGAAATACATCAGATCTTGGGAACAGCATAAGGAAGCATCTCCCTCAGGGCACAACCCCAGGCTCCTCCAGGAGTGCAACAAGAACAGCTGAAGCCTCATTCCCTACCCAAAGGAGAAAACTGCCCTCATTCTTGACTCCCTTTCAAACACCTCTGATCCTCTATTTTTAAAATCCTTTAATGAAATAAAACAGGAAATCCAGCAGTCACAAGTGCCAAGAGAAGAAGTGAAGAAACAAAAGAGCCACCAAGAAAAGGGATCTTCAGAAAAACAGCAGACAAAGCTCTAAGGTTTGCTATTTTAAAACAGATTAACCTTTATTAAATCCCATTCAATTTGATTTCATAGGAAAAAACAAATGATCCAAGCCTAGGATGACCCAGGAGGCAGAACAATCCAGCTTCTCTTGAATAGTCCTCACTGTTTTCCTCACACGTGTGCTGCTTACCTTGGCTGGCTGGTGGCACGGGGATGGGCACCCAGCAACACCCTGCCAACACTTTAGCAAGGAATGAGCAGAAAAAACCACTGTTTTTCCACAGCACATCTTGTGTATAAAAGTGTTCTTTTGTGTGGAACAACAGGATGGGACTTGTGAACCCTCAGTTCCACAAAATACCATACTCACATCATAACAAAGGAAGCAGGGAATACATTTTTTACATCAAACAGTACTTTGCTGGAGTGTTTGTAACTTTGTTACTAAAAAAGTACAGCCAGTGCTGACAGCAAAACCACATTCAGTGGTTCATAAGCTGCAGAGATGAGGGGCCCCTTCTTCATGAGGGAAGAAGAGCGAATATTTTCTTAAATAAAGAAAATATTAAATTTAAGAAAATGCTACGTCTGCTTAGTTAGGTGCAAGACACAGACCCAAAACTGTTTAGCCATCTCTGAGGAACACAAGAGCCCAGTATTGAATTTATCTGTCCAGATCCAGGTGGCAAACAAGGATGTTCTGAGGGGTTTTTTTAAACCCTCAGCCAGCAGTCACCACTGTGCACAAGAAACCCTTCCCATCCCCTGGTACTTAACTCTCTCCTCCAGGCTGGGCTCAGGATGGTCTTAAATCACACATTACTTGTCTCATGTTTACAGTGACCACATGAATTGAAATATCCTCCTCTCTAACAAGCAGAAGCTCCCTTCCCATTTCCAACAGCTCTCCCAATAAATGGTGAAGCAGGTATTTAAATAAAGACCCACTATCACCTATGTTTTGAGGGAGCCATTACTCCCACGGGTCAGACCACTTGAAATATGCCCTATTAGCAGGAAGGGAGAGTCTTCTTTTACAGGAATTTAATATTTTTCAATAGAACTGACTGTGCAGGGAAAGGAAAAAACCTTAAAGGCATGAAGAACTGCATAGCACTGGTCTGGAAAGTTTGTTTTAAAAACATGACTACATCTTAGGCTGTTACATATCAGCTCTTCTTTAAATAACATCCAACTGGGGCTATGCCCTTGGTGTGTCCCAGATCTCTCCAGCTTATTGCTCATATGTGGCAGCACTGTGCAGCTTTGGCCACAAAGCCACTTTTCCTGCTTAGAAACAGCAGCCAATGACAGGGAATCAGCTCGTGCCCATGAGGGAGGAAGGTGGCAGGAGCAAAAACCAAACCCTGCACGTGCTCCAGGCACAAGGCACACCCACCTTGAGCTTGTGCTCCTTCCTGTTGACGATGACGGCGGTGATCTGCTGGTCCATGAAGATGAGGATGGTCACCAGCAGGGCAGGGATGGCTGCTGCCAGGTACACCCACCACGGGTTCCCTCCAAAAGGTGGGATAAACCAACCCCTCTCGGGACTGGTTGGCTTGGAAGGGCAAGGAAAAGGAAGCTTGTGTTAGAGGTGCAGTACAGGGCTGACGACATCCCAAAGCCAGGTTTGCTTCCAGCAATGGAGCTCCAGGGACACACTTCAGGTTTGTGGCCATTTTATCCTTCCCACTAACACCAATCAAAGGTTCCAAGTATGGAGGCAGAATTTAGGAGATAGATCAGCCAATTAAAGTGATGCCAACAAAAAGCATCCTAACCTTCTGAATAAACCAGCCCTTTCCTAACCATAGACTACATTGCCATTCCGAGGGCGAGTCATTCCATACAGGGCAGGTGGGAGGGAAAAGGAACCTCTTCCAAAAGCCAGCAAACAAGCTGACAACAACATACCTTGAATTCACTTGGCACAATTAGTTTTGGTGTGTCCACACCAACCAGGGCATCTATTCCACAGAAAATCAAAATGGACAGGATAATGGCAAAGTCACTGATGAGCTTCCGGGCCTGCAAGAGATGTGGTATCACAACCACAGGAGTTAGCACCACCAAACACCATTTCAGCCACGCTTCAGTGTCTACATGAGAAACCCTGGCAAGACAAGCTCATTGTTTCTTCTTCCACAGATATGCCCACATCATGTCCAGCGTCATTTGCCACACGTGCCTTGGTACTTCACTGTGTTTTCTGAAAGCCTAAATGGAAGCATGAAAACAACACAAACTTCCACAAAAGAGATAGTCTGAAGGACTGGCAGAGATTACGTTGTTTGCTGTTCAAGTAATAAGTCAAACTAAGCAGACAGGAAAACAAAACAGGCTTCTCAGCTAAATCCCTAAGACTGCAGCTCTCCTGAAGTCATTGGAATACAACTTAGAGCTGCGACTGATCAGACCCCAGAATTTAACCAGACAGGAGCCACTGGGCTAGCCTGGAATTGTGTGAGCTTTCCAGAGCTGTTGTTCCTTCCAGGTTTCCTGGGTTTGCATGGTTACAGATAAATTGAGCTGCATTCCAGCCTGGATGGAATTTGTTTTCCTTTTATTAAAAATAAGAGAGGTTCAATTGTAACACAGTGGAAGAGTAAACATCCATGCAGGATAAATCCCTGTGTGTCAGAATGCCAGAAACGGGGCAGTCTCAGAGAGAAATGGCTTTGGCACACACAGGAAGCCCTGGCTCGCACGCCTGGCCTGGGAGCCTCAGCAGGGGACAAAACAAGCAGATGCACCTGAGAGGTGCCTGTAAGCTTGGAAGCGTTGCCCTCAGCACCTTCACAACCCCTGCCACATCACCCAGACAGTTTCCAGCTCCTCTCGGCTCTTCTGCTGCCCTCCAGAACCACTGGGAGCAATCCCAGGCATACCTTTGATAACCAGATCCAACAACCAGCTGCACTTTTATCTCAACCAGTGCAACCTGGCTTCCCTGCAGAGCATCCCTCCCTGTGTGCAGGAGAGCTACTGCAAAAGGAAGGCTGACCCGTGCCCTCGGAAAGACTGATGGGGTGACAGGAGATACTTACAGTGGTAGGGAAGTAGCGACTGGTCTTGAATTTCTTCAGGGCCATGGAGCAGGTGTAAGTGCCAAAGAAGAGGATGAAAGACATGAGGGTGATGTCGGGGACATAGTCACAGTTGTTGCCCACAAGTTCACCCCCATACTTCAAGCACTCCTTGGCCGTCAGAGCTGCCCAGTCAATGGTGGTGTTGTCCTGCACAAAAAAAAAGGGAATGTTTCCATAAGGCTGTTGTTGTCTGCCCATGTTGGGACAGGAATGGTGACAGGGTATCTGAGAGGAACAGGGAGGCATCATGCAGAAGCTAAAAATCATGGAATCAAAGAAGGGTTTGGGTGAGACCATTTTCCTGCTGCTGTTTGACTACAAGGGGTTGTTACTCTGTGCCTCTCCTTCTTTCCCCCACACATTGATGTGATCCATCAAGCTCCACTCCTTCCTCCTCATATCCAGAGCTTGCCAGCAGAGTGGCACCGTGAGACTCTGCAGTCCATGTGATCCCTGCCTTCCCAAGGGGAACTCACCAGCCCGGAGGAGGGAGAGACCAACTCATCGTCTGCCAGCACCATTGTCCTGTTAAGTAATGAGCTATTAACTGCAAGAGAAAAGAAAAAAGGCAATATGGTGAGCAGGATGCAGGAAACAGTTAGGAAGGAGAGCCAATTCCAATTATTAAATAATCTCTTGACTCTGTCAAGCTATTTGCCACCTCTTTGCTACAGTAA
The DNA here is from genome assembly GCA_013397075.1 of Rhabdornis inornatus. NCBI lineage: Eukaryota > Metazoa > Chordata > Aves > Passeriformes > Rhabdornithidae > Rhabdornis > Rhabdornis inornatus. Next base: position 574,851 of record VWZS01008617.1, on the reverse strand, counting down.
AGTGAGTCACAAGTGTTTCAGAGAGACTCAAAAGCCTCAATCATGAATCACTCACAAAACAGAAAAAGAAAAGGTTAAGCAAAACATAACCCAAACCCAACTGGGATTATATTTTGAGTTCACGGTAAAAAAAAACCCACAAAAAACCAGACAGACAATATAATATTTCATAGCTTTCCAATATTTTTCTAATGATTTCTGGATTAAATTAAATACCCACAGAACACTCCTAATGATTAATTTCAAATGCAAGCACAATGCCAAAGATATCCAGAAAAGCAAAATGCATTTCAGTGTCCAGCATAAATACAGTTTTGAATTAAAAGAAAGAAAAAAGAGAGCAAGCAATCGAAATCAACAGGATGGGGATCATTTCTTTGAAAGAAGGAGCAGCATTCCCTTTGGCTTCTACAGCATTAGGAATCATGAATTTGAAATTTCATTTAGAAATGCAATCCTTCCTGCAAATGGGCTTGTGGCCCCTGTCCTCATGGATTACTGAGGTTTTGCATAAATAAACTTTTTGCACTTGGATGTCTGAAAACCACAAGTGTTTCAATGGGAAGTGGAGAATTCCAAATTGGCATTGGCTATTCCCATCCTCCTAGTTTCAAAAAGGAAACCACTCTGCCATTGAAGTGGAGGCAGAAGCAGAGCAGCATCCACATGCACACCAAGATCCTGTGTTTCATAGGGAAGGCAGGCACACAGCCCCCAGGGAACCGGCTCCCAGCACTGCAAGGAGCAGCCAGCAGCTCTTCCTGGTGGCCAGGTGTGCCGAGATAACCTGCAGTTTACTTCGGGCACAGCTCAAGTTTCTTAATCATTCCCCATTGTTTGTGGGATCCTAGGAGTGGTCCCCACTTCCCTAAGGTACAGCCAGTGTCTCCCAGTGTAGGTGTAAAAGAAGAGATTACAGGTGACCTCATCCCGATAAAGTCACAGTTGTACTAATTATTAAAGAAGAGGAACAGCCTTGCCCTTAATGGGTCACTGTGACTAATCAAGATAAATGTGAGATAAAAGAGGTGGGTTGGCTGCTCAGGGGAAACCTGGAGGAAGGATCCAGAGAGACACAAAGAACAAAACAAGGAAAAGAGTTGCTGCTGTGAAAGATCTGCTGTGAGGTCAGTCTGGGTGTGATGGAGTCAGAGCTGCTGTTGGAGCCTGCAGTCATAGTCAAACTAGGTGAAAGCCTGTGTTCAGAGTCTGCAAACCAATACTTGCAATCATATTCCAGCCGTTGGACCCTACAGTAGGAGCTTGCTGTAGTCAAGAGTCAGGATGGCTAAGCTGTAAAGAAGAATAAACCAGAATCTTTCTCATACTGTTAACTGAGAGTCTGTGTCTTGGTTCATTTCTACTCTCTAACGAGAGGTCTGCTGCAACATCTCAGTTTGGATTTGAGGTTTGTAACCCTTTGTTTCCAGAGCCATGGGTACACTGGCTCTACCTGCCACGCAGCCACGCTCCAGAGATAGGCTGCCCTGTAGATACACTTCCCTTCTTGGAAAGGAAGGAATTGTTTGTGCTTTCCCTCTCATCCATGCAACCAGGAGGTGGGAACGACCCATGTTTGGGTAACGCCTTGATTAAATCCAGCTCCTGAAATGGCAGTGACCTGAGCTCCATGGCAGTGGCCTGGCCACCACTTCTGCCCCTTTGTGGAATTCTTGGAGGAATGCCATTTGGAACTGACAGCCACAGGGATGCAAAAGACATGGGTGCAGAAACAGCTTTTCCACTGGGCATGATGCTCTCTGGAGGAGCTCCAGGAAGGTCAGCTATACTGGCATTCCACTTGGGATGTAGGGTGAAATCTACCTCTCAACTTCCTGAGACTAAGATAGGATATCCAAAGGTAACTGATAAAGAAGGAATAATCTACCAATTATCTGGGCTGCAGCACAAGGGAAAAGGAGAGCAAAGGCCACCTCAAACCTACAAACCGGAGAGGTAATGAACACTCCCTTACCTGGATCTAGTGGTCTACAGGCACAAGAGTAATGTGTGATATAGTCCACCTTGAACTGGGAGTTGATGGGATAATGATCTGCCAGCTTGATCATCTTCTTGAAAGCATCATAAATGAAGATGAAGCTGATCAAGGAGGAGAATCCTTCTTCAGTGAAGCGGGTGAAGTACTTGACCAGGAAGCTGGCGTCGGTGGCCACAAGGATGAGACACTGGAAGGCTGACCAGAGGCCGATCCAGAGGCGGAACTCCAGGTAGTCAAAGTCATTGTCCCTGCAACAAGGCAAGGGTGGCAGCAAAGGAAACATTGTGTTAGATAAGATCAGAAGTACCAAGCACATGTTACATGGAATGAAGCTGAGTCAGGGGAAGTTGAGATTGGACATAAAGGAAAGATCTTCTCCTAGAGGGTGGTTGGACACAGGAACAGCCTCCCCAGGGAAGCAGTCATGGCACCTAACCTGATGGAGTTCAAGGAGTACCTGGACAGTGCTCTTAGTGATATTGTTTAGTTTTAGGTAGTCTTGCCAGGTGCAGAGAGTTGGACTGATCCTTATGGGTCCTTTCCAGCCTGGGATTTTCCATGATTCTATGATGAACCCTGGTGCCAGGAATGGCAGGGTGTGGAGAACCAGACACCCAACTGCATCATTCCCTCCTGGGAATGATGGTCCCTTGTTTGATGCTTGAGGCTGAGGTGCTGTGCCTGCACAGAGTCCCAAGGTGGGCTTTTAGGAATGAACAAGTGCCTAAAGGGAACACTGGAGCAGATGAGGACCTGCCAGGAAGGCCTGTTCTGAGGAAAGAAGCAAGAGGTGGTGGGACTGGCAGGCTCAGCCAGCTGTAATTCTCTGGAAGCCAGAAGCCCTGACCTGGAAGAGGGTAAGGAGCAAGTAAGAAACAAAGTAATTTAGAAAATGAGAAGGGAAAAAATAAAAAAATAATACAAGACCCGAGTGACAACTCTGAAATACGTGGAGTCAGTGTGTGAGGGGCCAGGAGGTCCCATCCCTCTGAAGGCAGCTGGCAGAAACCCAGGTACACTGACTCCACACCACTGAAGAACTTCAAAAATTTTAAACTATATTATTTTGGCTTTTACTCCTCAAATTCCTGCAGCACTTCTGAAGCTGACAGAGCATGTGGAAAAGCACCCTGTCCTGTAGGACTGGTCCCTGGTGCCAGCACCACAGAGCACCTGAGGCCAGACACATGGCTGGGTCTGCAAGGGGTTTTTAGGGATCTTTTCAGACACACACACACACAGAATCACACTTTAAATGAGTCAGGAGATGGGAAGTTTTTCTCCTTTTGCTCCTAGCAGGGAACAGTGTGCTGTGAAAATGAACAACCACAAATGCATTACTGAAAAATGAAAGTACTTAGTTCCAATTTCCTTGTAAGAAAGGCTTCCTTTGAAAACTTCTGCATTTCTGCTCCGACAGGTTGTTAGGACAATAGCTTTTATAACCACCACCTCCTCCTCAGGTTAAAAATAACCACCTTCTCCCTCCCAAAACAAAGTGCTTTTCTGTCTTGCTTTTTTCCTGCTGTGTGCTGCACCTGGGCTTTGTCATGCCTGCCAGACACCCAACAGGTGCAAGGTGTCCATTCCTGGCTCTATTCATTTATTCCAGATGAAATTAAAAAAGAAAGGTGCTCCCCTCTTGCTGCACTGTGCAACTCTCACCCTTTGGTATCTTCCAGTTTCCCTCCCTGGGATAATCTAATTTTCCAGCCATTTTTTCTAGCCCCCATCTCTCCGTACACATAGGAACACAGGTCCTGCACAGGCTGAGAACACACACTACAAGGGAGTTGGGGTGTATTCCGTGTAAACTAAAACGATCTGCTTGCAGAACACCATCCAAAGGATCACCAGCCCCATGGGTGAAATCACCCATGACACTGCTGATTGCTTTGGGGATTCCAGTGTATCTTCCTGGTACTGCAGATGTGAGAATGGTAAATGAGCACACCTAACCAAATGGACTCCCTTTAGCTCTGGGTGTCAGCTGTAAACAACACGGAGGGAGCAGAACCTCTTCACACCAGTTAAAAGGAAAAAATCCAAGTGCCTTTAAATGCAGGAAGGCTCCATCACAGAATTGTGTGGGCTGTTTCTACCACAGACACTTTTGTTTTCCCCTAAATAATAGTGATTATTTCAAATGACTACTGGACAAATTTTTGGCAACCTGGAGACCCATGGGATTTTGTTAGTGAAGAGCAGGATTCCTTTCTTTGCTCCTATGGGAGTTAGAGAAGCAGCACACTGTAACTAGAGCAAATTCCTCAGGGAGAACTGAAGTGGCCAAGGTTTTTTTTTCAGGAGGCCCCCCAGAGACAGGCAGCCACACACTGGGCAGCGCCCTGGGACACGCGTGCCGGGAAAATCCCTGATGTGATTGCACTGGATCCCAACGAGGAATGAGAGGTTTCATTTTGTGCACTAATCCCCCCCTCGGCCACGGGCAGGCAGCTCATTCCCTGGCTGGGCTTTCCTTCGCGTGGGACACTGCTGCCCCCCGCCCTCTCCCCCCCGTACTCACTTGCTGAAATTGAAGAGGAGCCGCTCAAAGACCAGGACGGGTCCTGTGCTGCTCAGAATGGTGAGGGGCTGCCCAGCCAAAAGGCAGAATATGGCGCCGCTGACAGCCGTGCCCAGGAAGCTCTCCAGCACGCCCTGTGGAGACACAGGAGAGGATCACTCCTGCAGGATAACCCTCTCCAAAGGAGTGCTTCTGCTGTGGCCCCGTGCCCGTGACCAAGGGGAGATCATCCTGTGCCTGCCCTGCAGCTCACACCAAGAGCCTGGTCCCACACAATCCACAGTTCCTCGGGATAACTCACATGCTGAGCAGCTGGAAAGGAACAGCACATACTGATCCTTCCACCCCTGCTGCAGGGATGGGGCTGCAGCTTTCCTGACTCATCAGGGGTACTGCAAGAACTGAAATTCAGTTCTGTGTCTCTCTTCCTGGAGAAGACACGAGTTAGTGTTTACACTGAGGAAAGCAATAGGCTGGCTGCCTTTGGGGACTTGTAAGGATGAGCCCAATAAAGAGCTGATCCCCTCCACTCCTCTTGTATTACTCATGGAGAGGGCCCTCATGGCCAGAGCATCTGCAATCTCTTTTCCCTGCGTTCTTCCACGTGTCTGTAGCTAAGAATAGTGTCTTTTCTTGGAAACATAAAACTCAGGAGCGAGCTGTGAAGGAAGTGCTGGCTGGGGCAGCTCCCAGGACAGGGAGCAGGGATGGGCCTTGCTCAGTGCCTGCCCCAGCAGCAGCCCCATCATTGTTTACCGCAAACAAGACACAGGAACTGTGAGGTAGTAGCCCCAAAAATACTGTGGGGTTTGGGGGTTTTTTTGCTACTTGATAGTAAGTATTCTTGAGACTTTTGGCCACAATTAAGTGATTCTCAATTTGAACTAGATTTGGAATCAGGTAACATTTCCTCTTCCTCCTCTGATTTACAGACTGCATCTTGTGCAGAGCAGACAGGCTTTGCTCTGCTACCCCCCTTCAGTCTGGTGTTGCTCACTGGTGGGTCCTGGAGGCCCCTCCATTCCTGACTTCCACGGGTCTCACAAAAGGCAAACTGTGCAGGAGAGAGGGGAGCTGGGCACTGCAAAGGCTGCTGGATCTTACTCTAGCCTGTAATTCGTCACAGGGGAGTGCAGGGTTCCAGATATGTGCCCTCATTTCCTATGTCTGACTTAATTAAACCTGCATAAATTAATAATTCAGTCATTGTCATTATGAGCTGAATTATTGCTAGGAGATTTGACTGATCTGGACCGGCTGAACTGAATCTATCTAAATACAACCTCCTACTTTTCCTATTATTCCACTAACCCAAAGCACCTACAGCACCAGTTAATAGAGAATCCCTTCTCCTTAGGCTGAGCTAAGCCATTGATCCAGCCTGTCCACGGATATGTGGCTGGTTCTCAGCATGTGACCTCCCACTACTACAAAATTCATCTTTCTGAAGACCTGACATTTCTCTCCTGTGTCACTCATTTTCCTAATTATTTTGAGATTTTCTTTTCACTAGAGAGGCCAAAGCCCAGGTATTGTAGTGATCAGGCAGAGGATTCAGACTTAGCAAACTTAATTGGACTAAAATGGTACAACTGAGAGCAGATCAGAGGAACTTCTCTCTACAGAAGGAGCACAGACCTCCTCTGTCTCTTGGGCCTGCTTTGATTCGCCATTTAAGAAACCTCTGTACAATTTGTCAAAGGACAGAGAAAGCAGTGAAAACACAGAACACCTCCATTATTGTAGCAAGAATTCCAGCTTTGCCAGTGCCCAAACTTTGCTCTGACTGCACAGCAAAAGGCAAATGCTGTTTGTTGGTTCTGAAAGCTCTTGCTCACCTGCATGTTCTCCGTAGCATCCCCAAGCAATCCCCCAAAAGTGATGGCATTGGTGACAGTGGCCAGGTAGATGAAGAGGATGGCTGAGAGGGCCTGGATGTTTAAAGCATCGTAGAAGTCGCTGGCGAAGAACGGTGCTTTCCTCTTGATGTCTTTGATCAAGCCTCCACAGAACCTGCAAGGACAAGCAAGAGGAGACTCCTGCAAGATGTTTCACAGTGGAAGTCACCACACTAAGTCATCAGAGACACTGCCAGCAATGAAGTATTATCTCAAAGGAGTGAGATCACCGCATTGCAAACAGTCTTATCACAGCTGTGCCGGTCTAGGGATCTCAGAGAGAATGTTATAAGGACAGATATTATCTCAAACATGTGATGCAGCTGGAAACAGACAAATTTTAGGACTACAAGCCACACTTCTGCTGAAACAGACCACTATACTTTGTCCTTCAGGATGCTCATCTGTTGGCTTTTTTCCCCCAAAATATATTAGTTGATGTAATAAAATACATTAACTCTGGTCTAAACCCCTGCCTGAATTTCTCTACATAGCAGACACCATGGCTGGTCTAGCCAAACAATCCGCTGCATGGAAAAATGCTTCCAATTATTAACCAGCAAAAGAACTAGAAGTAAAAACATAAGGGAAAATACTCTTGGACAACAAAAGAACTCACTTGCAGACATTCCTTTTTGTATGATCACAGACAAGATAGCATTTAACTCTTATCAACTGCACGTGGCACTGACACTGCCAGCACAAAAAAAGCTTGTTTAGCCTCTTGTTCCCCTGCCCACAGCTCCCCACCTATGCCAGGACTGCACAGACACTGTGGCAGACAGGCACATGCCACCTTCTGATCCCAAATCAGGACACTCCACTGCCTTGTACACACCAATGTGGTGTGAAGACTTTCAGACTTGTCTCCTAAATTTAGACTAGAACTAGAACTGAAAAAGAAGACACAGAGTAGGAGGGAGGGCTCAAAGCCACTATGAAGCCCTGTGCATGAATCTTGAAATGCTGAGCTTGCTGTTTAGTGGCCACTTGAGCAGTATTCCCACTCCAGTGGACTTTTACATGGCACAAAGCAGAGAAATAAAGCAGAGAGTAGGGCCTGGGGAGCTGTTACCTTCTCTATATCTATCCCTATTCTATTTCTATCTATATCTATAAAAGCCTTCAGCTGTGCAATTCAACTGCAACACTGATGTCCAGAAAAGGGAATATCTCTGCTTTTGGCTAAGGCAGCCCTTCAGCAATCCAAATGGATTAACTGAGGCTTGTACCTGCCATGTTTATGTCCTTCATGGTTCATCTGCTTTCACAGGCTCCCAAGAGGCAGCACCCACTGGGCCTTCTGTCCTTTTTAATGGCTCTTTATCATTTAATGAGTATCTGAGTCATGACATTCTGTGATTTGCTGAAGCCGGATGTTCGGAACCCTTCAGACAGCGTCACTTTGGGCACGAGAAGCCCCCGGGCCACATTTTGGGGTCCCACCTCAGCCTGTACAGCCAGTCCACGGGGCTGGGAATGTTTTGGCAAGGGAAGCATTGCAGGGGTGTCACCGACCTGCCCGTCCTCTGCAGCTCCTCGCAGTCGCCGTGGCCGCCGCTGCCGTGGCCCCCGTCGTGGGGCGTGTCTCCGTTCATCTGCAGGTTTTCCCCACCTGAGTACATGTTTTTCCTAGGCAAGGACACAGCATGTCACAAGGACTAAGGAGAACCCTGCAGAGCCTAACTACCAGCTATGTTATTGTGTGCCTACAACATCACCTCAAAAGGTTCAGACTTCCAGGAACATGGTCCCTCCAGCTACTAAGGAAGGCCTGAAAATATCTCCAGGACTTTCGAAACAGTAACAGACAGGTACAGGTCACCCCAGACACCTGGCACAACCAAAACACCAGCTCTTCCCATCCCCTTTCCACACCTCATGCCCACTGTCTTCCACCACACAGCCCCTGTGCTGCTATTACCTCTTATCCGAAGAAGGGAGAGACTTGGGGGGCTCTATCCTAATGGCTGGATCCCATTCCCCAGGGGGGAGCACAATGACTTCATCCAGAAACTCATCGATGCCTGCTATCAGGTCCTGACGGTCCTTGGCTTTATAGGCAATGTCATGGAATACCTGCAGGGAAAAGAGACTCCTTGTGGAAAAGGTTTGCATTTTCTGTGGCCCTGACTCCAGAAGCAGCTGCTGAGTTCTACAAAATCAATTTAATTCCTTCTCAGAAACCTCTGAAGAAGTATCAGGACATGTAGCACAAGAAGGTGTGACTCTCAGAAAGCCCCTTCCTTTGGCTGGATAATGACAGAGATTCTTTCCTTGCAGGCATATATTTAATTTTAGGCAAAACATCTATTTCTAATCTTTAAAAATGTTAGTAAAGCAATTACCTATTTCTTTAGTGCAAAAAAGTTTTCCTCTAGGTAAGGACTTTCAATCACACTTGGAGAAGACACTTTGACAAAGCCACCTACTTCAGTCTATCAAACCCAGATTAATTTTCAACCCTGTGACACAGAACTGATGACAATATTTACTCGAAAACAACATCATAAACTAGTTTTAGTGAAAGGCTTGGTATTAATCACGAAGAACAAATGACAGAAGGGGGGCAGGAAAATGCATGAGTGCTAAATTTTACATGAAATTTCTGGACTGTGTGGAGAGAAGGTGGATCAGTGCATGTGACAGACAAGCTGGTGGCAGGAAGGGCCTTTGGGGCTGTGGAAAGCAGAGCCCTGAGTGACAGAAAGCAGGGAGCTGTAATTAAGGAACTGTAGGAGAGCAAAGCAATGCCAAGAAACAAAGCTGATGTGAATGAGCCCCAGCACGCAGAGCCCCAGGGACGCTGGGAGGAAGGAGCTGTAAATGAATCCTGAAAGCCCAGCCACGGCAGAGAGGAGTGGCCAGCTGCTCCTGGCTGACACAAACACTGCCAGTGCTCAGGACACAGTGCCACACACAGCACCACAGCCTGGGGGAAGCAGTCCCGTGGGCATTACCTGCACATCCCTGGCTGCAGGATACTGGGATGGTAGAATGGGACACAAGGTGCAGACCACGACACAATAAATTCAACAATTAATTCACAGTTAATATGAAAGAGTGATCACTAGCAGGAAAATACACACAGTGGATAAACCCCTCCTAGAGTCACACTTCTACAAAACACGAAGCATGAAATAATTATGTCAACAGATGGAATTGGGAGGTAACGTGGATATTTCAGCTTTACACGAATGCTCCTTCCTGTTGAGCAGGCTGGAGGGAAGGACATTGTTACCTGGGAGAAGGCATTTCCCACAGGACATGCCAGGACACCTACCTCATCTGACATCAGCGTGGCAATGGCTCGGCCGATCTCATGATAGGACTTGGCTTTGCCCTTTGGTCCCAGCAGAATGAAGAGAAATCTGACAAAACCAAGAGATTGTTCCCACTTAGGATGGCAAAAAAAACACCAGCTTATTACTTACACAACACCTTGACCTCAAAAATGGTGGTGCTTGTTAGAGATCTGGAGGCTGCCAGCGACCTCAAGCTAACTTCAGAGCAGAGGTTACACCTGTGGCACCACGAAAGCCTGTCCACCTCCACGGGCATTTGTTTCACAGAATCACACAACAGTTTGTGTTGGAAAGGATCCTAAAGGCCATCTAGTTCCACTCCCCTGCCGTGGGCAGGGACACCCCCTACTAGCCAGGTTCCTCCAAGCCCTGTCCAACCTGGCCTTGGACACTTCATTCTTCACATCATCTCTTCGGGCAGCAACTACATCCAAGTCACTGCTGAAGAGATAAAAACCACCGTGATATAAAACCTTTGTCAGTGCAAACATACAGATGAAATAACCTCACCAGAAGCACCTATCCCCTTCCAAGGATTGGATTAAAGATTATTTTATCTCCCTATCTCAAATACAATGAGGTACTAAGTTAAATGGCTTATGAGGAGTATTATATCTAAACAACTACTTTCTGTTCAAAAGAATCCTAGAGTCCTAAAAGAAAAAAGGCAGCAAGTTAGTAGGACAGGATCCATAAATACATACTGATTGGCATTACTACACAACACTTCTTAATCGAGTTCTTCACGAGGCATTTGAGTGTTTTACTTGAGGTTCACAGGGAGGTGAGTCAGCCACACACACCCAGGTCATGTCCTCTGCTCTCCTCCCACCTCCTGGAACTTTCCCTGTTTCACCAGTTCTTATAAAACAACATTCAAGAAAAACTGTTCCTCAGCCAACTCTTTCCAAACTCCAGGATGCAAATTAGCCAAACATATTAATATATAAAAAAAGAGGTTCATAACTTCAGGAGTTGGCATTCTCCTGGTTTTCCAGGAGAACCAGGCACTTTCATAATCCTCTTCTGCAATAACCCCAACCAGCTGGCTCTTTTCCAGCACAGAGCAGCAGCACCTCAATGCCCCTGCACAATTAACACACTCTTGAAAAAAAGGAGTCTGTGGGATTTTCCAAATTCCCTGTCCTAATTCAGCTCAGAACTGCCTTCAGTGGGTAGAACAAGATCTTTCCATGGGCTGAACATTACAAACACAGAAACATTAATGCATTTTAGTGGCCTGAACTAGATTATGTTTGCATAGATTTATTATCATTTAGTTATGAACACTTCCAGCTGCAAAAGCCCTCACTCCTAGCTGTGCTGTACTCCTCCTCTGCTGAAGGCCACTCGAGAATTCCTCCCTGCTGCACACAACACATGCTGAGTTATCCAATGCCCATTCTGACACTTAACGTTGTTAACAATGCTCCAAGGCAGGAAATGTGAAGCTCCACCAAGCTCAAAGTCTCTCAGAAGTAGTAACAAAATCCAATGTTTCTCTCATGGCATTGCTAGAACAGCAGTTTTGTAAGGGTTAAAGGCACCTAAAGGAATCTCACCCAAGTGCTGGAGGAAAAGTGCCTCTGCAGTGAAAAGCCTCTGTAGGGAGGACAGGGAGGACCAGACTCCTGGATCTGCCCCTCGCTTCCCAAGTGACCTTTAGGCAAGTTACTTCATTTCATTTGAGACCTGCAGACACCAGCCTTTCCCAGCTCTGCACATCACACTCTGCAAGTCTGTGCAGCTTATCTCCAAAAAACATCTTCTCCTGGCTCATTCCTCATCTCTCTGCCCATCTTCATTGCATTAAACAGCAGCCTTGAACACACGATTGTGCGTTGCTCTGATGAAAATACAAAGCCATTCCCAATCCATGCTGCCAGCTCAGGGCTTCCCTACATGAGGAGTCCCAAATACTGTGGGATTAAATCCGACACAAGAAAACACCAAAGGCCTTAAAGGTTTTTTCCATCTGACCAGTAGAAAGAAAACTCAGGAATGGCTGGGATATCTCTATTCCAACTGCATATCCCATGATTTTTCTATTACTAGCCCCTGTGCTCTGGAACCAGGGTGGGAGAGCTGGGGGTGATCAGCCTGGACAAGGCTCCAGGGAGACCTCAGAGCCCCTTCCAGTGCCTAAAGGCGCTCCAGGAGAGATGGAGAGGGACTTGGGACAAGGAGGAATGGCTTCCCACTGACAGAGGGCAGGGTTACACTGGATATAGGGAAGAAATTCTTCCCTGTGAGGGTGGTGAGGCCCTGGCACAGGGATGCCCAGAGAAGCTGTGGCTGCCTCTAGATCCCTGGCAGTGTCCAAGGCCAGGTTGGACAGGGTCTGGAGCAACCTGGGCTAGTGGAAGGTGTCCCTGCCTGTGGCAGGGGATTGGAACAAGATGATCTTTGAGTTCCCTTCCCTTCCAACCAAACCATTCCTTGCTTCTCTATCTGCAGTTGCTCAAGAACAGGAAATGTCCACCTAACACAGCACCCCAGAGAGAGGGGCTGGATCAGCCCTGAGCCAAAACCCGCAGGTTTAACCCCCTCGTGCCCCACATAAAACCAAGGAGAGAGGCAGACACAGGTCCCAGTGCCAGTACTGAGAGACCTGGCCCACGGCAGTCCTGCAGCCCACAGCACCCACAGGTCGGCTCCCATGGCGTTAGAAACCCGGGGAGCTGCGCAGTGCCTGCCTGGGACCACAGTTTTACCAGAGAATCAGCAACTTAACAAAAGGAGAAGCCCCACAGCACAGAAGGCTCCAGCTCCAGCATCCTGCGGAGTCTGCGGGCTTTAAGTGCAGCCCCAGGGCAGGAATGCCTGCGGCACCGGAGATGTTCCATCACAGCTCCTCCTGGCCCTGAGGGGATTTCCTTGATTGAATTTCCTAGGATGCAGCCATGGCAAATGGCTCTTCATCACTCATGAAAGCCACCTAATGAGCCTTCCTGCTTTGATTAGGGCCAGTATTTGCTTTGGAGAACAGCAAATGGATAATACCATTTCCTGGGACAAATGCTGGCATGGAAGGACATACTGCCTTGATTACTGCTACTGAGTAATGAGGCTGTCCAGCAATCCTGGATCTAACATCCTGGCTCCCACCACCACAGCAAACAATACCTAACCTTACAACTGCTGAAAAGAACTTGGAGATATGTTTAAAAAATAGTCAGTGGGATTAGAGTTGAAAGCTGAAACACTGAAGCACACAGAGGCCAGGAATGCTGAGGCATGAATAACCTGCTACAAAATGAAGCCACATCTGGGTCCCCACACTCCTACCTGAATACCCAATGTGTACAGACAGCTGTGGACATGGCTGTAAGAAACCACTTAATGAAACTCCAAGAAATACAAATACTGCAACTGCCACTAACGAGCAAAGCTAGATCCTCTTTTCCCTTTGTATGGAACACAGAAAGAGGCAAGGAGTCCAACAGCCATCTGACTTCCACTCCATACAAGGGCTGTGATATTGCTATGAATTCACACTGGGCAGCTTGGACAGGCAGGCATATTCAAGCAGTGACTTCAAATATTTACGAACACAAGATATATTGCTATCTGTGAGACTGAGATTAATTTGCAACATGAGTCACAATAAATAAAATATTTCCCTGACATTTTTCCTTGAGCCATTATGCAGTACAAAGCAACAAGCCCCAGTAGAATTGTATGTCCCAGTTCACCTGACTTTTATTTTTGCCCCAGGAGGGCCAGAATTGAATCTTCCATTTGACCTGAGCTGAAGAGGAATGTACAGCAAAAATATGCAGGGGGAATCTGGGATCTGTACAGAAGGGGCAGGAAAAAAGCCCCAGGACTTCAATTGAACACTGACCGTGCCCTTTACTGCTGAGTTGTTAAGTCAGTCAGTGTGTTTGTGCAATGGTCTACTTATAACCAAACCCAGGAGCTGAAAATGATGAAGCGGCTTCAGCGAGTTTTGTTACTTTACGCCACCGATCCCAACGGTTCTGCGTGTCACGGGATGGAAAGGATGTGGAGAACATCTTCTGGCCTGGCTTTTTTAATTCACCAGCTGCAAGAGCGGGCTCCCTGCCTGGGGCCTGCCTGGGGGCTGGGTTTCCTTACCGTGTGGGAACAGGGACCTCGGTGAGAGCTCCCAGCATGACCGCCTGCTGCAGCCGCACAAAGGCAATGAAGGGGCTCTCCAGGAAATCCACCTCCCCGACCAGCACGTTGGAGGCCTCAGCGTCACGAGGCAATTTCTTCATGAATTTATTCTTCAGCTGCAGCAGTGAAAGAGGAAGGAAAAGAAAATTAAGTTGCATTGGGCAACTCTCATCGCTGTGCCGTAGCGGTGCGCCCTCGGTGTGGATCCAGCCATGGAGAAATGTCATCACCAGGGAATGGGAAACGCTCAGCAGCAGCCACTGGGTTCTAAAGCTCAGCCTCTGCGAGACGCCTTTGTGTGAACTTCAGCAGCGGCAGAATTCATGTGGAATTGAAGGCTTTTGAAAACCCTGCCCTCAGCTGCTTCCCAACCTGCCCCTCTCCCTGGGTGATCTCTGGAGATGCTCTGTGTGTGCCTGGCCAAGGGTGAATGGAGAGGGAGGATGTACTGCCAGGAGCACCAGCACCAGGGGGGCACTGAACTGAGCTATGAATCCTTAATGAGCTGCATGTGGCAACTCAAGGAAGGAGAAAAATGGAAAAAGTCCCAGGAAAATACATGAATTGATTAAACAGGAAGAAAACTGCTGGAACTATCCTACCCCTGCATGCTTCAATCAGGATTATCACCAGAAGAAATAGTAAATAAGCATCCAGGAGCACTGTGGAGGAAGTCTGGAAAAGTGCTACCAGTTCTTCCACAGACAGTGGAAGAAGGATCATTCAGCAACACCAGGGCTGGTTTGGACACCCGACTCAGGTGATTCTCTGAGCCAGAACTGACCTGCAGAGTTTCCTGTGGCCACCCAGCTCCTGAGGCCAAAGGCTCCAGCCCCTTCCCCCCTGCCCAGCACAGCAAACCACTGTCACTAATTTTGAGGAGTTGCCATTATAGTGGGTTTTTTTAATCTCCAAAATGAGTTTTGCAGCACTACTCACCACTTTCTTAAATCATTTATCAGACAGGTAATGAGTGCAGTCAGCACTTAAAATCCATTCCGAACCATTCCCCAAAGAAGCTTTGGAAAGATCTGACTCCTCAGCAGCATCCAGGAACAAGGGAGGGATGGGGGAGCTTCACTTTCCCCTGCCAAGTTGAACATTATTCCAACCCAACCACTAATGTTATATTAAAAGCCACAGGTCTCCAGCACTGTACTTGCAAAAAAGCACACAACAACCTCAAAATCCCAATTTCCTGAAATGTACTGTAGCACTTGGATCACCACCATCACTCCGGATTGATTGGAAATGAAAGCAGCTCCTAAGTAGCACTTAAGGAAGGTTAATTCCCCCTGGAACTTGAACCTGTCTGTCTCTCTGTTTTTCTGTATCTGCTCACACACAGGTTTAAGATCACCTGATCACCTTCCCACAACTTATCCCACGAACATCTGCCTCCAGGGGCACCTTCTAGGCTCCGGGCTGCTCCATCACCGAAGGATGGTTTAGAGGGCCACTGTGGATTTGGGGAGAAACCAGGCAGGCAAAACTGCTCTCTGAATCAAGAAAAACAGCAAAAGTAAAGGCAATTCCAGTTAACTAAACTTTCTAGACACTTTTCCTTTACTCCTTTCCTCCAGAAGAGTGGCACTGATTGTACTGGAAGACAGTCATTTTCCCTGGAGCTCCATGGAGGCAAAGTACATCACCCAAGCTGACAGACCTCAAAACTGGGAATGTCTGCTTGCAGCTGTGGAGATGAGAAGATGTTCCAATGGGAAAAGCAGGCAATCACTCCCACAATCAATCACAGGACTGCATTCCCAAGAAATGGGATCCAGGCAGTGCCTCGCTGTCCACTGCTCCCCAGGAAAGGCAGGAGGGTTCCTCTAAACAAGGTCAATTCCTTTTTTAACCTCAGCACTGGCTTTGGCACAGATCCCCTGTTGACATGGAAACACCAGGCTGAATACACAGTGTCTACACCACAACAAATAAGAAGGGTTTTGTGCCTCCCTCTGACTAACCGTATTCATTCAGAGCCAGGCTCGTCCCACATCCAAGCCCTCTGGAAGCAGAGATAACACCAGGAACCTCCCCTTATATCAACATACATTCCCTTTCTATATGCTGTTGCATCAGCTCAGGAATAGCAGGTCCCTGGAAAAATAGATTTCCTTTCATGTCCTCTTTATTTTACATGCTAGCACTGAAGGAGTCCTGGTGGTTCAGGCACTCAGAGCTGCCAAGGACATTCTAACAGAGCACAGCCGAAGGATTTCTTGCAGGAGGAGGGACTGGAGTGGGGACAGCAAAAGGAACTTCCCCAGTTTCCTATGGTCTGCTAGCACTATGGCACCAGAGGGGCTGATAAAGCATCTACCTGACTCTTTTCAGTCACTTTCCTTCATACATAAGGTGAAAAAAAATTTTTTTAAATGTTTTCAAAATATTAAGATGTGGTTGCCCCATCCCTGGAAGTGTCCAAGGCCAGGTTGGACAGGGCTTGGAGCAACCTGGTCTAGTGGAAGGAGACCCTGCCCTTGTCAGGGGCTGGAATAGATGGTATTTGAGATCCCAATCCATTCTGAGATTCTATAAATACGGTGCTAGTGAAAAACTCGATCCAACAACTTGATGTTCAGGAGCTGGAAGATTTCTCCAGCGACGAGAGGTCCTGGTTTTACAGACATAGCTCCAGCACCACTGGTCTATCTGGCAACACAGAGCTGGGAGCCCAGGAGAGGCCAGGAAGTCTAGATGCTCACTTATTAACTGCTATACAGAAAAGAATAATAAATTGTCCCAAAATGCCACTGCTTGTCTCTCCAGCTGCAAATGCCCAGGGCATTAACTGCAGCCAACACCTCCTAAAATACAACAAATGAAGGCAAATGCCTTCTCTGCACTGCTACCTCAGGAGCAGTGCTCTGCAAAAACAAACACGATGAAAGGGAATACACCTCCCTCTTTCCTATTATCTTTATAAAATGCCAAACAAGCCCAAAGCAAAAAACACGACACGAGAGCAAACCCCAGGTCCATGGGCCCTTCCTGAAGCTGTTTCTCATCAGAGCAGGTTGAGCTGGGGCCCCAGCAGCTTCTGCAGGATACTGAGCCAGCCTCTTTGCAATCCCAATGGATCCAGCCACCATTCCCACGGCAGAGAGGGCCAGCTGATGCAAACTGCCTGATTCAGTGGCCATAAGGAACACCCCCGAGCCAGGCAGAGCTGTCTGGGTCCCTGGCAGTAGGGATGAACCCGGGAGGATTCTCTGACAGATCAGATCTCTGACTTGCGTGTGAAACCTGAACCTTACAACATCCAGAGTAAAGGAGCAGGAATGCTATAGATCAAAGGAGTATGCAGGCTATAAACTCCCGAGAGTATTACTTGCACCATTCCAAACAGCATTAAAGGTTTCAGAACTGACTATTAAGGATGTAGGAAGACAGGAAAATCACTGAAGGTACAAAGAAGTTTGGCCAAAGCCTTTTTTCCTCTAAAACACGGGCACACAAGCCTCTATCTGTGTAAAACCAGGGAGTGATTAAGGATGCAGGAAGGCAATCCTGCTCCATGCAACTGCTATGGACTGACCTCACCCACTGCAGTTCTTACAGGCACACACATAAATAAAAATTGGCATATTCTGTGTCTCCAGCAGATTCCCCCCTGCCTGTACGGCCTCACTACCTGTCCAGCTTCCAGATGGGAAACCCAGATAACAACAGCCAGTCTCCCTGCTGCCAAGGAAAGTGAACCTGTTCCCTTTGCAGCTTGTGTTGTGGGAACACGATGGACTATTGCTGTGCCTCCTGTGTGGCACACTGAGTCCTGCTCCAGGAAGTTGCCAGGCACCATCACAATGCCACCAACTCAATCAAGGCAGGACTTTGAGTCGATCAGCCATGAAAACTGAGCTCTAAGGTGATGTCTCAAGGCACAGAGGACAAGGCTCCCACTTGTGCAAAGCTCATCAGCAGGACACAGGCAAATTAACAGAGAGGATTTTTGGAACTCTACACTTAGCAAGAAACAGTTCTCACTACCAAGAGCCAGGCACTATGTACACTGGAAGTTAAGAACTTTGGAGCATGCTCCCAGCTGCATCTATTAACAGATTTCCCTATTAGTGCTACCAAAACATCTATTTTTATATCC
Organism: Rhabdornis inornatus; assembly: GCA_013397075.1. NCBI lineage: Eukaryota > Metazoa > Chordata > Aves > Passeriformes > Rhabdornithidae > Rhabdornis > Rhabdornis inornatus. The sequence continues at coordinate 556,871 of VWZS01008617.1, read as the reverse complement.
AGTTCTCCACCAAAGTCCATTATCTGAATTTCCAGAGACACAGGAGGGGCAGTGGGGACTGTCTACACCACTGAGAGCTGCTGCAATGCTCAGCCCCAGCTTTGGGCTGGTCAAGCATTAACACCCCAACTGCAATGGGATTAAAAATATAACACAGCAGTTTGTCCAATGGCAAAAGCTATTTAACAATCCTCCTTCTTCCCCAGGTGTGGCTGTGTGTATTAAAGGAAACAGGTATTTTGGAAACACAACCAATACAGATGATAATACTACAACACAGCATGACACTGAGGTCAGTGTAGAACATGCTGTTCCCCTTCTCTTTCCATGGAAGTGCATTTCTTTAGGCAAATATCTATTTCTTTCAAAAATATTTCACTAGTCTGAATTCACTTTTCTACCTCAATTATATTGCTGTGTCCTTTTCAGGACACACTTACAGAAGACTGTGACCAGCCATTGTTAAGGGACAAGAGTCATCCCCAACTGGCCAGCAACGCTGTGCTACCCAAATAATTTTCCAAAGTGACTCTCATTCACATTCAGAATCACCATGGGACTAGGGAATGCCCAAAGACACAGACCAAAAAAGAGATTCTCCGAAAGAAACAGCCGGGCTTTGAGAATAACCCACTTTTTGAACCCAGACAAAGGTTTTTAGAAACTTGCACAGAGACCTCATTCAGCCACCAGTTTTCTAAGAGTGGGAATAAACTTACTGCTACCCCTCAGAAGCGGCAGCCTTCGGGAAGGACGGAAACACACACAAAGACAGCCCGTGTGCCATAGCACAAACATTACCCTAGTCTAAGAAAGAGGTCAAGCCCATGGAGATTTGTCACTAGAGGCCAATTTTAACTTAACTACTGACTGCAGTTTGGAGCTGCTCTCCCACATTACCTGTCAGCACAGCCTCCTTCCTGCTGGGACGTGCAGGGGGAGGTGGCACCTTTGTTCCACCAGCTGCTGCAGCAGGGACACATTCCCCTACGTGTTCCTGCTCTACCCCATGGCTCCTGTGAACACTCAGCCCAGGGTGTTCCTCTACAGACCCTTGTAACCCCTCAGCAGGAAGAGGATCCAAAATCCATCACTCCCTGGCTATTTTCCCTCCTTTCCCATGGGGATCAGCAAGATGCCATCTATGTGGTGTCACTTGCTTCAGAACTTGTAAGAGATTAACCTGCTGTTTCCTAGGGTTGGTGCTGAAAGAGAGGAAGAACCAGCCACAGGACTCAGAAATACTCACTCCTGTTTCAGGGCTAAGCCTTTTCCCCAACATCCAGCTCCTCTCCAAACACACCCCTGAGAGAAGGCTGGACTTGGAGCTTACCTGGTCCTTCTCAGGCTTGTCTGAGATGTCGTTGAGGCTGGTGGAAGTCAGGTTTCGGTGAGCCATGGCTGGGCTGCCTGCAAGAACAACGTCCACACCAGTTAAAGCACCTGCTTGGATCCAGGCAGAACACAGAGGCTCAGGCTACAGCAACACCTTTCCTTGGGAGGCTGATGTGGGGAATTCCTGACCCTGACAAGCTGCTTTCTGTCACTTGATGTGGCACAGGGGGATTTAAGATGCTAACACGTTGTCACCTCTGAACCTAGCAGTCCAGTGACTCCCAGGACAGCAAAAGAGTCCAAGGACTTTCCATAATTCCTCCCTGTGGGAGAGAAGCAAAGCAGCACCACACTAGTGGCCAGGTCACCCAGGACCCACCACAAACCCATCCCTTCAGAGGGATGGGACCTTCCAGGGTGCAAAGCCCTGGCCTCAGCTCTCCCATGTGGCTGGCATCTGCCCTCCTCAGCATCCCAGACACTGCACACAGCGCAGGCAGAGAGGGGGGGTGGCAGCTCCTGGTCCTTTGAGACAGCCCCAATAAACACCTCCCTCGCTCCAAGTAAGCTCATTAACTAAGCTCATGAACCTTAAGCATCTCACTGATTAAAACAACGCATCTGCCACACTGATGGGCCAAGAGTCACCAATTCCTGCCACCAGATTCTCCAGAGAGGTGAAAAAACTCTCCAGAGACACAGCAGAATAATTAAATTTAGAACAACTCAAAACAAAATAAACAACAAACCAATAGTAAACAAAGACTTCTGGGATGGATACAGGATCAGAAATCACAGCGGTCAGTATAAATTGTTATAAATTATCCTGAAATGTTCCCATCCCTTCTCATCACATTTGCAGGAACCTGAAACAGCACCAGGAGTTATTATCCCAGAGTTTCTGACCGTGAACTTCATTGGAAAGAGAAGAAACATTTAAAGAAAAAAATGGCAAGGAGGCATCTCCCAAGCGAGGCTGCATTTTGAGACAATATTTATGTTATATTATTAAAAGCCATGTCCAAGTTCTCAGTGTTCATCACCTCCCAGCATGAACAAGCTCAATAATAAATCAACATCAGGAGCAACCAACCAAAAGAGTGGGAATAAAAAACTCTGGACTCCCCAAAGCTGGGTTTTCTTTAGAACATTTGTGGGGATAGATTCAAAGCAGCTGTACCTGCTGTGTGTTACTGCCACATCCAGCAACATCAGCACAGCCAAAGCCAAGCACAATTAGAAAAATCATGTATTACAAATGGGGATCCCCAGCTTCAACTCTTCCTGCTGTTATTTAAGACCCCACTTAGCTGCTATTTTTCCATGTTACGTGACTTGTTTGCTCTGTTTATTAGATTCCAAGCTGACTGTTCCCTGGGATATAATGACTTCTTCTGTCAAGAAAGGCTTGTGCCTTTCTCTCCCCTTGCTACCAGCCTCCTTCTCCTGATGGGCTCCACATAGCCCCACAACCTCAGAGCAGCTCCACACAAACCTTCTCCTGATGGGCTCCACGTAGCCACACTGCTCCACAAAAACGTGGACTACAATGTTTCAGCTGCTGAGACCCCTGTGGAGGACTTTGGCACACAACACTCACCCTTATGGTGTTTGCTAAGGAAGGATAATTTCCTGATCCAGGCCCAGTTCCCACTCCTGTCTCTCTGGCAAAGGTGACCTGAGCCTGTCCATGGCCGTGCTCAGCCAAGGACTCGTGAGGGAAGTACAGCAGGCAGTCCAGACCCCTCCATGCTATTGTCTCATCCTGGGAATCAGCTCCACAGTAATCTGTCAAGGGGAATGCCCTGGAATTCAGACGTCAGTGGCTTGCTGTGGCCACCAAAGAACACCTCTGTGCCAGCAGTGGCATAAGCTGTGCCTTCCAGGGAGGAGCAGTGTGCTCCTCTGGGATCAGCAAGGCTCCCACGAGTCATGTCTGACCCAGGGAATCACACAGGAGTGGTGCCAGAGACCTGTCTGGCTCACCCCAGAGAGATCAAGGCTGCCAGACTACTTCAGGATAATTTATATGAAAATTAAAATATTTCAGCCCCTTTAACAGCCAAAGGACACTTCAAGAGACAAAATAAAAGTGCCAGCAGCCATCTTAGATTACCCTTGGAAGGGGAGTATGGCCTGACCTGCCTGCTTCATCCCAGATGAAGGAAGGAAGGAAAACAGAATGAAACAGAGCAGTGGAGGAGACAGTGGGATAAACTGAACAGCCAGAGCAGCACTGGTCCCCGCTGTTAATGCAGCAGCAAGCGTTAGGAGCCCGGCTGGGGGGAATTGCCACCTCCTGCTCCTCTCCTGGCCCCCAGCCTGCCCACCCAGAGCCCTGCCCAGCACTTACTGAGCCATCCCACGCTGGGGCTGCGCTGCACTCCCAGTTCATCGTCCAACGTGCGCGTGGCCAGGCAGGGCACGGAGCTCTCGAGCGGGCTGCGTGCTTGGGCCAGGCAAGCAGGAGACAGGAGCAGCAGCAAAGAGCACGAAGACAGCAAAGGGGAAAAGTTAAAAGAAAAGGAAATAAAATTATGCCAGAAAGAAAGGCTCAAGCAGTGGTACAGGGAAGCCAGGCAGGAGAGAAGGTGTGAGATGCACAGTGTGGTCACCAAAGCCCACTCATTTAGATCCTGACATCTCCTCCGCAGCTCCACCTCGCAGCGTTCTCGTGGCAGGGCTGGACACAGCTCTCCATCCCTGGTGTCTGAAATTCAGGCTTCTTGAAGCAGACCCCAAGGAAGTGAGTGAGCAGCTGCAGTGCTGGTGGAACTGAGCAGTTCCAGGCTGCAGCACCATCAGCAACAACAGGTTTTTGAAAACAGAGATCAGGTCTCAGGAGCTAACTTTGAGCATCCATACATCCTCAGGCACACCAATCCAGATCTGGAAATGCTTACCTTACCGTGCAGTGCCTCCAATGATGCCAATACATACACTGATAGAGGTTTTCCAAGCATTCCACGGACACCACCTCATTTCTGACTTCAACTGCTCACCTCTGTGCTGCTATTGTTCAGCTGATGCCACTGTTCAGCTATAAAGGCACTGAGGTCCCAGTTCATGTGAAAAACTCTGACCTGACTAATGCTGAACCAGAGGAGCCATGGCTGCCCCATGTCTGGAAGAGTCCAAGGGGCAGAGCTTGGAGTAACCTGGGCTAGTGGAAGATGTCCCTTCCAGTGGCAGGGGGCTGGAACAAGAGGGTCTTTCAGCCCCCTTCCAACCCGAACTCTTGTAGGATTCTAAAGTAGAATAAAACCTTTTTCCCCCCGCAGCCAGGTTCCTTCCTGCCTGTGCCTCAGCTGACACCTTGCCAACAGCCTGCTATTCCCACTCAACTGTTTCCAAACCATGCTGCCAGCACAGCGTGAACAAACAGTGCTCAAGAGGTGTTTAGGCAGCACCCACACGGTGATGGGACCGTGCCATTATTTATGGTGCTTAAACACACACACCTAAACACATCACAGTTTTCTACAGGCTCTGCCAACTTGGGTTTAGCAGCGTTTGATCGTTTCTCACTTGCCAAAGGCTCCCACGGGTGTTAAATTATACAAAACGCCGGCAGGCACAAAGCTCTGAAAGACAAATCTCAAAACGGGTAGCAAATGTCGTCACAGAAGGCTGGTAAATATTGATCAGTCCTCAGGCACCTGCAGAAGGGATGGGAAGCACAGATCCCATGTTATACCATGGCAAACCCCAAGGTGTGCCAGCTGCAGAGCTGCTAGCCCAGTGTTACACACTGCCCCGGGGGTGCAGGACAAGGGCTGTGCCAGGAAGGGATACAAAGAACTCTTCAAAAGCCACTCAACAAAACCAGACACACAAAAACCTGTCAAAAACCCATCAAAAACCCCTGCAGGAGTTCCATCAACATGTGACATGGAGATATCCTTGCTGAACACTTCATACAGCTCAACCTTCTATTAATGGGAGCAAGGCGTGGAGGGATTGCTTAGTCCAGCTTTGTATGCCCAGAAATTTGGCAATCATCTTTTTCCTACTGAACAGACAGCAAAGGAGTGTTGTGATTGATCCTCCTCCATCCATGGCACACAAGGAACTACCCTCGCTTGCCCAATTCCTTTCCAGAGCAAAGGGATTCCTGACAGAACATCCTGCCACAGCATGACCCACGTGAACCTCTATGATGCAGTGATGAAGAGCAGGTGTCAGAGCACACCTTGGCTGTGTCTCTGCCCATCTGATCACTACCTTACCTTCAAACAGAGCAGTGACATGAAACACGGGGGCTGAGGATGACTTGCTCCCAGGGACCACAGAGCCACCCCCATCCCTAGGAGGGCTGGGAAAGGATAGAGATGCTCCAGGATCAGTTATGGCAGGGAGATGGGCAGTACATCATTCTTTCTTCAGTTCCTGAATTGCTAGAGGCATCTGGGATAACTGCATGGGGCTCATTCATCTCAGAAGTGAAAAATAAGAACATTTGGAGGCCCTAAGACTTCAGTTATTTGGTGCTCTGAACTAAGTGAGATACAGGCACCTCAGGATTTTTTTGAGCCATGGCCCAGGGTATATTTCCAAATTTCAGATCTAGCAAACAGGGCCCACCCCTGCAAGTGTTCAAGGACAGGCTGGCTGGCTGGCTTGCAGAAGGTGTCCCTGTTGAGCCAGTCAAGCAGAAGGCAGCTACAGCAGCCTATAAAGCTGTTGTGCAAAGGGCAGGCAGATGCTCAGACCTGGTGGCAGCATCAATATTGGATGGAAGTTTCACTGACACTGAAATGAAAACAAACACCTACCTGGAAAGAAACTCTAGGGAAATTTAGGAGTGCTTGGGGCCAGTCATTATGGTGATTAGCTATGCTTAGAGACAGCTGCACTCCCGTTGGCCTCATAAAATTTTTATCTGTCCAAAGGACATGCTGACATTCATTGAATCCAAGGTGTATAACCTGATCAAATACGTTCTGTAGTTACTTTTTCATTAAAGTGTAAATAATAAATAAGACTAGTGACTATTCATGAGGTATTTCCCCTCTATGTCAGTCTCATCCTCCTCAAGTCTGAATGCTCTGTCATGGAACAGAGTATGCTACACATCCTCAGAGCACAAAAATATCCCAGGTAGGAGAACAGAGACAGAACAACATAAAAGGAGTGGCTGACAGCCAGACCAGGAAAGAATTCCTGGAGAATCAGTCCAACTGAGCCAGGACCTGCACGGCCCATTCAAACAAGAACAAGAAATGAATGAAATTGAAATAACTTAAAATCCAAGTGAAGAAGGCCTTTAGCCATCAAAAACGAGCAGGGGCTGAGTGAGAATGTGAGGAATGCCCTCTGCCAGCATCACTCTTCCTGGGATAAGCCCTGCCTACAGAGTGCAGGAAAAGGGGTTTGCAGCCCAGAACCGAGGGCATGCGAGCAGCAATAGCTGAAGATGTGTCTGTCTGCTGCTCAGCCTCCCACACACCATGGCCACAGGCCAGGATTCTGCTCCTCACAGCAAACCTGGCCATCAAGGGTCCAGAAGGGTCAGAGTCACGGAGGTGGTAAGAGAAAGCAGATGCCTTCCATCCAAACCGTGGGGAGCACACCACGGGAAGGCATCCAGGAGGCCAGCCTGGCTGGGCCTTGTAGCCATGTGGTCGAGCAGCTGTCCCTGCCCATGGCTCCCTCAGCTATAGGACTCATCTGGCCATGCTGAGCCCCTTCCCTAAAGCTGTCATTTCCTCAGAGCGCTCTCCCTAGAGCCCAGTCCAGTCCCTGTCTGCTCCATGGGACTCCTGCAGGGATATTCACTGGGAACGCTTCCTTGGTTGACATTATTGAACCTCGTGTCACTTGCTCCATCACCACCTTATCAAGGCACTGGGACACCACAAGAAGCATCACTCAGAGCAAGAAACAGGCTCCACATGCACACACACTCCTGCTGCAAAATCAAAGGATGATCCAAGGTAGGAAATATTAATGAAGTGTGAGAATAGGTTAGGGAGGAAGGTTAGGGTGGTTTTAGAAGCCAAACACAGCAAGCTAAGAGGCCTTTGCTGGAGCAAGAAGAAAATAATTTCTTTACTTGCTTTTATTTCTGGGTATTTTTAAATGGCAACTTTTAGCCCAATTCCCAGACTGCCACAGGAGACAGTTGTGAGAACTCCAAGGCACGACAAGTGGCTTTAAACTCCCCTTTTTTTTATTACCATGAGCAAGAAGACCCCAAATCTCCACTCAGGGGCAAGCACTGAGTGCCCAGGCCTCCGTAGCTGTCTGCAGACACACACATTTAGGGACACCACTACCAACATGGCACTACCTACTACACCTTTTTTAGAAAGGAGACAAGACATATTCACAACACACATCACAAAACTATTTTAGGATGAATAAAGCAAGATGGAAATCAGCTTTACCCCACTGGACAATGACTGTATGGCAATAAAATGCAAGCTAGATCTTACTGCCAGGTCATTTTTGATTCACAGTGCCACCGACACTGTTACAGACATGGAGTGTGCATGGAAGCTTTGTCTCTGCCCAAATGTTTCAGGTAATCAGCCTTTTAAGGTTCAGGCCCCACCGAAGTTTTTAGTGAATATCTCTTTCTTATTGTTGCTCCTAAGCCATCTCCTAGATGCCAGCAGAGCACCCCCCCACGTTCCTGCTGCCCCTGGAGTCCCTGTCAGTCCAGTGAAGATGAGGTTAGAGCGCCGTGCCACGGCCGAAGCAGCTGCAGAGCCCCCGCTGATGCGCCATCAGCACGGTCTCGCTGCTCCCACGGGGGTTAGGAAAGCAGTGTCAGGGCCACACAGTTAGTTCTGGGCAGGTGGGTTGCTGTGACAGAGAAGGCCATAGCCAGGGAGCCTCTGCATTACCATTATCGGGGTTGGAAAACATCCTACTTGCACTGGAGACGGTCTTTCCAATGTCAGCCAGCGAGCGCAGGTTGGATTTCTTGGTCTGGTGCCGGTGCTTCCTGAGCAGGGTGTAGGTGACCTTGTCCTTCAGTTCGGATTTCAACAGCCCCGTCTCGATCTGATTGTCAACGATCATCTCTGTGGCAGCCACAGGAAGGGAGAGGGAGGGAGAGATGGAGGAGAGAGCAAAATTAACCACAGAGCTCAAAACTGCTTCCAGGGACAGCAGAGACAGGAGTTTGGAAGCATTTTCACCCTGCCTTTTTGAAGGCTTTCTTACCATCTCAAAGCCAGGTTTCATTTGTATGAAAATCTCTTTTGGACATCCCCCTTGAAACAGAACATAAGCATTTCCATCCAGCGTGAGCCACTAACACACACCTATTACATGGAGATTCCCTTTTGCTATTTCCTACATGCCACAGAGTCTATTTCAAAGACCAGGGTAAGACTTAGCTCAGAAACTGAATCCCTTCTGAGCCTGGACTTTCGTGACGATGCTATAACTCTATCGCAAGTTCCATGATGCTCTCAAAAAACTTCTATCAGATTGAACAAGGCCTGAGTTCACCTTGCAGGCCCTCAGTAAAATCTAATCTAAAGATAGGAAGAAGTCCTGGAGATGAGCCACTAATTAAATCATTCACTTGCAGGATTAAAGCGATGGCAACTCCAAATGGCAGAACTTGCTCCAGTTACCACAGGATGTATTACGTGGCTTTACTTTTCATGGAGTCACCAGGAGAAAAGACCCCCAGCACCCTCAATGCCTGCTCACTTCCCACCAATTCCCTCCTTTCTCCTCCCTTATCCCAGAGGAAAAAGGCAAAAAGATGGCCAGACTTACAAAGAATGTCCCCTGTGCAGTAAAATTTGCATGAAGTTGTTCCCTTGATGACTTGAGTTCATGCACTGTCCCCTGAGGGCAAGTGGCAGCTCATATTTGTCTGCTGGTAACTTTTATTTGTGCTAATAATAAAAGTTATGGCAAGGGGGAGGCAGGACACAGATCACATTTGCTAACTCAGTGAGCCAGAAAGTCATCCTCTACGTGCTGCCCAAGAATTAATGCCTCTTCAAACCCCTAAGGAAGAGCCTAGCTCTTCCTCTCAAATTAAGACAGTGCGGGTATACACACGTAGGTACCCTTACACAACATGTTTGGCAAAAGGCTGACCTTTGTTAAGTGTTATTTTAATACAAGCTTTTCTTGCTCATGGTTTTGGTTAGTGATTTTTGGAGTATTTCCTTCAGAACCTTCATTCAAGTTTATCCTTCTCTATCTGGCACTTCCCTGCCCTGTTGCTGATAAGACACAAACAACAAAGACAGTTTTTCTTTGGAGTTTTTCTTTCCTGTGTGTCACTACCAGACACCAGCCAAGTGATCATGATTAAATCATCCTGGAAATCCAGTCCTGGATATCCCTACCTGTCTGATTAAGGGTCTGGACCAGCAAAAACACCCTGCTCAGGACAGTGTCGCAGTGTCACAGCAACAGCAGCCACCGATGTGTAATTTAATCTCCTAGGAATTAGATTTAATTTGGGTGTTGAAGAAGGAGATTGAAAGTGACATCTCGAAGGGACTTCAAGAGAAAATTTAATGTTTGAGGGTTTAAGGTTTTGGACCATGAACATCAGCTTCCGAAGCAGGTTCACCTTCAGCAGAAAACTTCAGAGGTTCTTGGGGGGTTTATTTTGTTAAAACTTTGCAATACTGTGCATTTGGATACGCAGACACAAAAGCAAGGGAAGATAAATGTCACCATAAGCACTTGCAAAACTAAGTTCAAAACTCTGTACTTAACACCAGAAGCAGCTGTAATTCCAAGTCTTACAATCCAGTGTATGGGAGAATTCCATGCCAGGATAATTTTGACCTTACTTCCCAAGATGATCATTCAAAGCACTGAGTTTTGGCGGAGGAAGTATTTAATTTTGCTCTTTTAGATCTCTTCATGTAATGGCTCTTAAACTCATCATTTTGGTTAAATGTCACTCCACTGGATAGCTCACTTGGAAGATTTATTTTCTGTAAGTTCTCACGCAGCATCATCTAGCTCTCAGCACGTCACTGAGCGTCACCTTGGGGCACAGCTAACTTGACCAGACAAAAGCTGCCCTCCCATTCTGCAGAGCAGAACAGCGGCTGGTGTTGGGGGTGCTCTCCCCTCTCCCTTGCTGGGGCTGGGGGGGCATCCCATCCTGAACACCTGCCTTCAGTGGGCAGCTGAACACCTCACCCAAGAGCAATTCCTGGCCCAAGCTGTTCTACATGAATGGGACCTGATGGGTATCTCTGTCCCCAGAGACGTGGCCCTTCCATATGTCACCTTTTCCACAGTGACCATAAATTGATGTCTTTTACTCTTCTTCCTGCACTGAGAAGAACTCTTTTCACCTATCTGCTATCCTTTTCTAGTCTTCCCCACTTATTCTTTGTTCTTTCTTTTTTTTCCCTCTTTTATTGGAAAAGCAGCGCTTTCTCACTAAAACCATCCATAAAACCATACCAGGGTCAATAAAAACTTGTGGGGAAGCAGTGAAGGGAAGAATCACGGCAGGTGCACTTACCCACCACCTGTGGGAGGGAAGAGGCCTCCATATCCAGCATGATGGAGCCCTTCTCTATGCAGGTCCTCAGCTCAAACAGGCTGTGCAGAGACAAGGTGGCCACGTGCGGTTTGCTCCATCGCTCCCCACCTTGTTCTACCTTCTCCTCAAACTTGATCCACCTGCAACAGGGCAGAGCAATGACATGGGGTTAAGGCTGTCGCCTCCTTGCAGCGAAATAAATCAGCATTTCTGGAAATAAGGCACTATTCACCTTCACTATCTTGGCAGTTCTGTTTAATGGTAGGACTGTTATCATCTTAGAGGGCTGGTCCAAACGAAATGATTCTGAGATTCAAATTCAGGCAATAAAATATGGAATCAGGCACTGCCAAGATGCAGGCAGCATGGAATACTGCTGGCCCAGGCCCACAGGCTGACAGAGGGCGGAAGAGAGGAGCACATCCCAGCCATGTCTGAAGGTGCTCTTAGAGAACGAATGAGTCACCAAAGGAGAAGGCACAAATTAGGGAGCTCATTCTTTCCCTCCAGCTGCTGTTTAATGATTTAACCAAGCAGGTCTGAAAAATCCAGAAAACTTATCTCTAAGAGAAGGTGAGAGCAAAGGGTAAATCCTGGTTGTGCAAAACACTCTTTACACCCCTGAAACTCCATCCCAACAGCAGGGAAGCAGGAGGCTCCACGTCCCTGGGCTGCAGCCCACCCCCACTCCCCCCTGCAGCCTTGACCCTGCCCTTGGCTCTGCTGTGCCCAGCCTGGAGCACACAGGGATGGGCAGCTGGGCTGGGATGGGCTGGGCTGAGCTGGGGGATCTCACCTGGCCCACACCTTCTTCCTTACCAGCAATGGCCTCGCTGTAAACTGGGGGTGCAGGAAAAGGTGGTTCAATATGCCCTAATGGCAAAGGAGAAATGCTTTTTAATCCCCTCTTGAGACACCATTTTAATATATGTGGAAAATGAAAATTCCAGTGACTAATATAAAGGGATTAGTAAGAAAAAAACCCACGCACGTAAGGTAAGGAAGCTCATAAATTTGTTCAAAAGAATATTATTAACAGCAAGCAAAATTATCTTTAATCCTGAAAAATGTATTATTTGAGGATTAATCAATTATGCTTCACAATCGCAATAATCTCTTTTTGAGACTTTGTTTTTTTAAAGCTGCTTTTTAACTCAAGCTAAAAGACTGATTTTTATCTACAATTAATAAGGTCCTTTTAGTTCACCAAAACTAAGTGTTTCCTAGGGTCCTGGGTGGATGCAAATCTGTGCACTTCAGAGGCTTTGTGTGATGTGGGACCGAGTTACATTTATCCTGTAACAGCAGGAAGGCTGCAAATTACCAGTGTTTGTCCTCCCAGGGAAAGTGATTACTCACAACTATCAATATTTGCTTTTTGTTTACTTTTCTCACTCCAGTCCACAATCCCAGCACAATAAACCAAACATTAACTTGCAGACCTGGGTGAACAAACTCCTGCTCTATTCATACAATCAGAGAATGGTGTGGGTTGGGAGGGACCTCAAAGCTCACCCAGTTCCAGACTGCTGCCATGGGCAGGCACACCTTCCAGGAACTAGGCTGCACTGACATGGAAATACCTGCATTCCAGAGGTGGTCATAGGCTACAGAGTGAAGCACAAAAAAGAAAAGACCTGCAGCAGCTGGAGGCCCCCAGCATGTCATGAGGCTCAGTGAAGTATCTCTGGGGACCAAGACATGTCTACCATAGCATGGGGACTGCTGCTCTATAAGGGAGATGGCAGGAAGTGAAGGGATTACAGAGAAAAGGAATGACAGTGTTGAACTGTGGGGTGGTGGATATGGGTTTTTTAAACTTCTATTATGATCTTTTTTGTTATATGAGCTGTGTCAGGAATTACATTTTTATCCTTCACCCTTTCATACCTGGTAATACGAACACAGCTTTCACAGGGTTGCTGGGAATGAGGTGCAGCAGACAGAAGGAATGTGCAGATGTCAGAACAGAGTAGGAAGGAGATGAGGAAGGTAATTTGATTGTTTGTTCTCTCAAATACAAGTGCAGCCTTTAGCCCTGCACCTGCATGCAGGCAGTGTTGCTCTCCCCAGCTGGGAGCTGTGCAGTTCTACCCTGGGGCCAGGGGAAGCATCAACCTCACGAGGTCTCTTCTGCCCTCCCCTCTCTCCTCCACGTGCACAGCCCCGCACTTTTTCTTGTGTTCAGTTGTGGGGGAGCTGTTCTGCAGCAGCAGATGCAAAGCAGCCCTAAAACAGCTGGCAGACCCTGTGCCCACTGAAGCACAGCACCAGCCAGCTCCCAAAGTACTGGGAGATGCTCAGGAGCTCTCAGGAGGTTCTGTGGTGCAAGGTTAAGTAATTTCAGGAGTGCACTGAAAAATCCTGAAAAAACAGACACTTTGAAAGATCCCTATCCACCAAGGCAGGAGGTTGGACCAATTTAGAAATTAAAAGCACCTCAACAGGGTGCTTCATTACATCCTGTGCCATTCCTACAAAGAATCATGGATCCATTCAGGTTGGCAAAGTCCTCTAAGACCATCCAATCCAAACACTAATCCAGCAAAGCCAAGGCCACCACCAACCCATGTGCCTAAGCATCACATCTATACATTTGTTAAATCTCCCAAGAGATGAGGACTCCACCACTACCCTGGGCAGACAACCCTGAGGGTGAAGAAATTTTTTCCTAAGATCCAATCTAAACCTCCCCTGGCACAACTTGAGGCTGTTTCCTCTCATCCCGTGGTTTGCTGCTTGGGAGAACCCTGGAGAGAACCCCACACACAACTCAGTGCAACACTCCTACCAAAGACATGTAAAGACACCTAAATCAGGAAGTGCTGAATTCATGGTAAGAGGAAAGAAGAGCAATAAATGGAGGAAATGATGAGCAACAAGTCAGAAGTTAGAGAGTAAAAGGCAAAAAGTCATTAAGTAAGTTCCCCAAGCGACTGAGAAGCAAAAATAAAGCAAGATAAGAGGCAAAGAGGTAGGTGGTGGAACATCTCATTAAATCACAGGTAAAGAAGTTTAAGGTGACCAAACAGGGGCTAACTTGGAACACATACAGTGCCCTTAAGAGGGGGAGGTGGGGAAAGAGCTTAGCACAGCCACCAAAAAGGAAAAGAAAAACCCCCAGGCTCAGTGAGGGCAATTGGGAATAGGTCAGTGGTGTTCAGATATAAACTATATGTAACTTGTAGCAGCCAGACCCCAAAAACATTCCAGCTTTTTTGTCATGGCTTCTTGACCAAACTAACAGCAGCATCAAAGAACCCAACCAAGGAATTCAAAGCAAGCAAACCCATCCAGCATTTAACATGCACCTTGAACAATTTCTTCACAAGAAAATACCTTTAGGCTTTTCTTCCTTTTTAAAATTACTTCCATCAGTAACTCACTAGGACAGGGAAAACTAAAATTTCCCAGCCTGTGGTGTGAGGTGGTACCAGGCTCAAAAGCTACTTTGGGGCAATAATACTGAAGTAGTTTTGACTCAGCCAGCAATTTCTGGCAATTCTGGCTGAGATGTGTCCCCCTTTGCAAAGCGCTACTGAGCCCATACTGCTCTCTCCACAGGCAAACTATTGCAGTCAATCTGGCACTCTGTTGTTTTCCTCGTTCATCTTTTGGAATATTTAAAGAAACCCTAAAATTCTCTCGTTTATCAGAGAATGGTAACATGAACTACCCAGGCTCCTTTCCGTGGCTTCCCCACGCAATCCTGCAGCACGGGTAGCACCCAATGGAACGCTAAAACAGGGATTTCCCATGGGAGCGCTGCTGCCTGCCCTTCCCTCTCAGGGTAAAGGAAAAGCAACCCACCTTGCAGTCTCCTTCCACTCCATCTCCTGTCCATCGACAGCCAGCAGCTCGTCCAGCTCGGTGAAGAGCTGCGGGGGCGCGGGGCTGTCATCTTCCTCTCCCAGGATGAAGCGGATGCGCTCGGCGGCGGGGGAGACTGCAGAGGTGAAAATACTGCGGTTAACGGCCTGCGACACGACCAGGGACGTGCGGCTCCTCTCCTTGCCCTGCTCCCCAAGGCCATTCAGCTGCTTCTCCACGCTGCCTCTGCCATCTGACATCCTCGTCGCTGCGGACGCAGGGCCGTGAGCGAGGGTGCCTCTAGCTCCCTCTCTCCCCTTCCTTGCCTCTCACTGAACTTCTTACAAGTTCAAGCTGGGAGTAAAGTTCAGGAAAACTTGTCTCTTCCTACAGACCTTAACTATGTTACAGCAATTTGCAGTCCTTGTAAAAAAAAAGAACTATGGAGCTCAGAACCAATGTGCTCTGTGGCACTGCCCAAGGACCTGCCGCTCTCTGAGCAGCCCGGATCCTTCACCCCCTTTTTTATATGACCTAAAACCAGTTCCAGCCAAACCAATTGGGGGCTTGCTGGCACAGCATCCCATTGCTGGCTTTCCCCTCCCTCCCTGCCAGCCAGGTTTGGGCTGCCATTGGCCTGCAAGGCAGGCTGGAACCTCCCCAGCCCACCACTGGAAAACACAGGAATACTTAACAGAAGGGTTGTCTCCTCTATACATGAAGAATGCAACCCAATGCATTTAGTCAGGCACCAATGCACTGAAAAAAAACAACTGGTCCTGGTTGGAAAAGACTGCCTGTTTAGGCAAAAGAACTACGTTCAACACACAGCACGAGCAAAGTCTGTTTGCATCGTAAGCTTGAGAAAAAGGACAGAAACCCTTTCCTGGTTAAGGATTCAGAATTCAAACCTGGGAACATCACTGTCCCCATCCCAAAGCCCGAGCCCATCTCCTAAAGGTAACTGGAGCCCACACCACCAGAGTCACCTTGCTGGAGGGCTCCTTGCACTCTACAGCCTTTTTCTCAGCATATCACCTAAAAACAAAGGTGTGACCATGTGAAATTTTAAGACAGGCATCCTTTCTGCTGGATGTTTATCAGCATTAGAGATACACAGCAGACTATGAACTTTGAACAGTTCTGCTAAAAACTCCTTTCTTTTCAAAAGATCAGCTGTCTGTCTCTTGCAAAATAATTAATTACACCAGGTGTCCAACCACATTGATTTTTCCAGGGTAAACAGACTCTCAATTTGCAATGGGAAAAAAGAAATCAGTAAAAACATGCCCTTTACTCCTTTTTCTTTTCCTTAAATAAACTTTCACAGCTTTCTTCCTAAATTACTCGGAGTGATGATGCTTCAGCAATATGGATTTCTTTTGGACTGCAAGTATATTTCTAATCATAAATGCCCTTGGAATCTCCTGGGAGCCAAGGACCTTGCCCCACTGCTACAGCAGCCTCCCCATCACGAGGCATTCAACTTCCTGCAGGCTCCAGGAGAGCTGGAGAGGGACTTCTGACAAGGGCCTGGAGTAACAAGACAAGGGGGAATGGCTTTCCACTGACAGAGGGCAGGGTTAGATGGGGTATTGGGAATAAATTCTTCCCTGTGAAGGTGGTGAGGCCCTGGCACAGGCTGCCCAGAGAAGCTGTGGCTGTCTCTGGATCCCTGGAAATGTCCAAGGCCAGGCTGAATGAAGGCTTGGGCAACCTGGGCTAGTGGAAGGTGTCCCTGCCCATGGTAGGGGGCCGGAACGAGATGCCATCCATCCATATCATGCATGTTCCATTGTCCTCTCCCTTTACCTCCACTAATGAATCTCAATATACTTTTATATTCAAATAGAATAAAAAATCCCAGCTAGAAAACAAATAAAAGACATGTCCACCTTCTTGCTTCAAAAAGCAAGGTGGACCACAGAAGTGTCTGCTGCTTGGAAGAAGCTGTAAGAGAAAGGACTGCAGAGCTTCTTGAGCTGTTGAAGGCATCCACTGGAGCCAATGGGAAAACTCTCTCTTGAGTCACTCTGAAGTGCTTGTACCATATGGAAGTGTTACCCTGGTATTCCCACCCATAACACGATCATTCCCCACTATTTTGCACACTGAACCTGGGTGCCCAGGTCCATCACCCCTTCTTTCCTGCCTGCCTCCTCTCCCTGTTGCTAATTTCCCATTATCTGCACTTAGGGCCTATGACAAGGTTCACAATCCCATTAGGGAGTTTGCTGGGTCACAGGTGCCGGATGCTCGCTTGACCACATGTTCTTGATGGCAATTTTGTGGGTTAATGGGCCGTTCATGGGTTGTTTATGTGCTCTCTTTAGCAAGGAGAACATATTTTCACCTTGCTCTGCAGGTGAACACTGTGTGCTGGGCGTGGGCAGTGGCTGAGCAGGGCTCAGGGGCTGGAGAGCCATTAACCCAGGGGGTGACCCCTCAGCCTGCCCAACCTTCGAGCACCACCACCCAGCCTGCCCCAGCCTTGGCCATCACCTTTGCTTCCACCTCGGCCTCCAGCTCAGGAGCTGCTCAAACCAGCACTGCTGATGCCAGAGCAGCTCAGGCTGGCCAATACTGCTTTCCTTGCTGTCTTATTCAAGAGAACAACCTGATGGGCAGCAGACATTTGCAGCAGAGAAAAGGCTAATCCATGAATTTAGATGGCTGGGGTTATATTTTTCCCCTGAAGGGGAGAGGGATTAAGATAATTGCAGAGGGTTGAATGTTCCAACACAACATGGATACAGAGGCAATGCCATCCATGAGGGATGTCTCTCACTTCCCCCTCTTCCCTTTCCTGTTCCATTCAGCCACACACAGTCTATGAGGCAGCTTATAAAATCCTAACTTGCTCAAGAGCAAAGACATCAGCAGTTTCTCCAAGTTCAACTTAGGCCAATTCTGAGCACAACATACACCCTCGGGTTCCCAAAGGCAAAAATCAATCTCCATCAAGAGAGAGGAGTCTCAGGGAGTTCTGAAATGGGGAGAGACACACTCTAGCACAGCAACCTCAGATCAGGCATGGCTGAGCTTCCCAGCCCTGCTCCAGCCATGGCGTTGGTGGCAGCCCTCCCTCATTGCCTGCTGCAATGGCACAGCCACACAGGAAATGCCAGGCGGCTTTGTGACATTGGGCCCATCCTAAAGTCACCTCCTGCTTCTGTGCCAAGGGCCTGGCTGGTGCTGGGTGGAAGGCAGTTTCAGCCTGGCCCTCTGGGTGTACAGTGCTGCCTCAGGATGGAGGACAGGGGGTATCTGTGTTGATGCACAAGTTAAACAGCCTGTTCTCCACTCAAAAGCCAACATGCTTTTCCTTCTGCTTTTCCAGCTGGCTGTTATCAGGGACACTTCTGAAGACCCTGGGGGGCTGCACATCAGTCAGCTGGTTCCTCCATCCGAGGCCAGAGGAACCATCAGACACAAAGTTCTCTGTTACCTCTAAGTGCGTCGGCAGCGACAAAAAACCCTGAGGGACCTGGTGCAAATCCCTCCCCCGTGGAACAAGTATCAAGGAAAGCTGTTTGTCAAACGTGCTTTCCAGTCAGGCTTATTAAAACAGGACATGATCCTACTCCTGTTCCTTTCTGAGGCTGCCCTCCCTCTGCCAAAGCTCGGGTCAAAGCCATCCACAGTCAGAGCAGTGACACACTTGTGCAGACACCTGTAACAGATTTCAACATGTTTCCTTTCCAGTTCAACTGACTTCCCTTCCAAAATTCTCCATTACCAAAACCAATTTTAATTGTGTCAATGTCAACACAAGACACCAGCTAAAGGCAAGCAGGGAGGCTTTGATGGCCCACAGTCCCACCAGCTTCCTTTAAAGACAAACCTGAACAGAATCCCACCTAAAAGCAGGAGTTGCTGAAAACAATCCACTGGGACTCCTCTGCTGGTTCCTGTACAGCATCCAACATACTGGGCCAAGGTCACAGGGTAACACAAGGGATGCTCTCCTGCTTTACCAGCAACACTGTCCAGCACTTCTGAAGCACACAGACCCTCCATGCTATTCCTGCACCTGTACAGGTAAGTAAGAACTGTTATTTCCTTTATGGAAGGGAGAATGATCGCTTCAGGTAACACCAGTTTCTGCACAACAGCCCAGGTGAGAACTGATTTCCTGATTCCCCAAGTGCTGCACCAAGCACAAGCACCCTGAGTGCCACTGAAGAAGCGAAGCACACACAGATTTACATGTAACACCTGCTTTTGGAAAGCCTGCACTGGGAATGCTGCTCCAGGGCTGCACAGCAGCTTTTCCCAGGGTCTCACAGAACCAGCCCTGGGTGATCTGCTCCCCAGCTAATCACTCTAAGCAAGCGTGAGAATTTCTCCTTTGCTTGTTTTGTGCCTTTGCTTATGAGTGATTACTTTCCGACCCCGTGCTGGGGCAGGCTGGCTGTGAGGCAGATTAGACTTCCCACAGGCAGGACTTGGCAGCTGGGAGGGAACGCTCCCCACACTACCTGCATCCCACCCCAGGCCACTTCTTGCATAACTGTGGGGTGCAGAGAATGCTGTTCTCCATTTGCTCCACCTTGGAGCAAATCCACCCTATCCCCTCGATAGTGCCTCTTCCCAGACACAATGAACAGCACAGGCTGCCTCTGGAATAATCCATCTTTTGCTGGACTACTGGACTGCACGATTGTACATGTTTTGCTGTAAGTTCCTCTGCAGCATGTGGCATATACTAAGTGTTTGATCTGCAAAAAATCTTCAGTATTGGACAAATTCTTACTAGCACTGTGTTCTCTCAAGTGCCAGAAGTACGGCAGTATTTACGTAACACCTTGCTGGGCATTCCCAGCTCCCTTGGTCTTTGGTGCTGTGCCTACAGATACTTCATTAAAACATTCCTTGGAGATGCAGGGAGAGAAAAAGGACCCTTCCTCCAAAAATGTTTCACATTAACTCATCTATAGATGCAATCTGGACAATCAGTCTGGGAAACTTCTAAACAAACTCAGCACTATCTCATGAAAATTTGGTGACCCTTATCCTAAAAGGCAATTCCTACAAAAGAAGACAGCCTGCCAATTCCATCCACATGGCTATGATGGAGAGACCACCACATGCTACACCCCATTCCCACGATGAGCTTCTTTCAGCATTGCTCCACTCGAGGGAGACTCTGCCTCTAAGACTGTTTTTCCCAGCTGCAGCCAAAACCAGTAACATGTCCATAACCTGCCAGAAGCAGAGGCAGCTGCAGAATCCCAAGGAAATGGGAATGGATAGCCTCCCACAGACACATGATTAGGCAGCTGAGCCAAACCAAGTATTTCATGTATTAACAGTGTGAGGCTCTGCCTGTTCACATCAGTGCCAGGCTGCCCTGATTCCAAGGGTGTGGAATTGGACATACATGGTCACTGCAATTCCTCGTGGGCATGTCATAGCTAGATACTAATCAACAGTGACTGGCTTCCAAACTGATAGAAAAATGGGAAATTTGTCTTTCTATACCACATTTTCTAAATTTTCTAGATTCTCTGAGTGCCAGTCTTAATTGCAATAAAGGCAGCAATTCCTATGACACTTACTTTTACAAACCAACTAGTCCACAGTGACAAATCATACTGGTTATAAACCCTCATATAAACTACACCACGAGCAATTAATTGCAAAATACGGATAATAAATGTACTTTTTGACTATTCCTGGAGGTCAGCCATCTTACTTCCAGTTGTGTCAAACTGCTACAGCAGCACATTTTTAAGGAGTTATTACCAAGCAGTTGCCAAGAAGACTTTAATAAAGGAAGAGCAGCACCTAGAGAAAGCCTGGCTTCCTCTGGAGCTCTGGAACATTTCCTGCTGTCACACAGACACAGGATGCTGTCTGGCACCACACCTCCATTAGATCTGAGCAACAGTCAAGTCCCCAGTGAAACAGCAGCACAGTGGCTGCTACATAGAACTGAGCTCAAAAATCACTCCCTAATTCTCATAATTTTCTCTCTTTGGCTTTTCTTGGTTTCCCTTTTTAAAGCATGTGGCTTTCAGAGTCTCCTTCCTGGAGAGACTGGTGCTGTTTACCTCTCTGGGATCATGCTGGGTCCTGTTCTGGTACCTTACACACTGTAAGCACACCATGATCACACACAGCTCCTCCCATACTCCATCAGTATCACTGCACCATGTGGCCACAAAGCAACTGCTCATCGTGAGCACAAGGGAAAACTCCTGCTCCTCTGTGAGCAACAAAAAACCCCTTTTCTTTTCCAACAGTGGAATGCTGCTCCTCAAAGACAGTTTTAAAGCTGGTTTGATGTGCTGCAGTCCCTGTTAGCAGTGTCGTTTCCTTGCATCAGCCACAAGCCCTCCTGCCAAACTCTAAGTCAGTCTACCACAGCTCGTTTACCTCGTTTAGGTAACAGGGAGGGTACAGGGACACTTCTAAGGACACAGCTATAACAACTCTGGGCTCTTCTCTGGAGTTTAAGCTTCCACACAACGACAAGAGGAAACTTCCCTCTCAGTGCTTCCCAAGCAGCCCTCGAGCTGCAATAGCCAATTTTCTGCCTATTAAGCTCTTCTCACAAGCAGGGTTTCATCACTGTCTATCTGTCCCGTTCAATCAATCTCGGCAGCAGCCCTCACTGTTTCAGCACTTCTGGAAGTCTCCTTCAGCAGAGGCTGCGCAGGACAGAACCCACCCCCAGAGGGAGGAAACTACACACACGCGGGAGAGGATTTTCTGTATTTATTCCCACAGTTTCCATGCCTCCTGAGCCCTTCTCACTGAAGGGAGTCCCATGTCTCCGGCTGCAGCAGAGCCCACCTCCGTTGCCAGGCAGTTTTTCAAGGAGCACTGAATGTTTCTGGCATCCACACTTCTTGATTTCAGCTCTTTTCATTCTGTCCCCTCTGTTTTCCATGTTGCCAAACACCTCATCCATTCAGGGCACAGAGGGAAATGTGTGTTATTATTCCTTACCATCCTCGCAGAGACCAACTGGTGCACGAGAGCTGAACGCACGTGTTGGGGGCTCTGCAGGTTGTTATTTCTTCCTGATCACCTGTCCTGCTTCAAACTCCACATAGGAAAGGGAAGCCACGGTGTAAATATGTATTCTATAGAATCCCAGACTGGTTTAGGCTGGAAGGGACTTAAAGATCATCTTGTTCCAGCTCCCTGCAACCGGCGGGGACACCTTCCACTATCCCGGGTTGCTCCAAGCCCCCTCCAACCTGCCCTTGCATATTCCAGGGATGGAGCAGCCACAGCTTCTCTGGGCAACCTGTGCCAGGGCTTCACCACCATCACAGGCAAGAACTTCTTCCTGATATCCCATCTAATCCTGCCCTCTGTCAGCGGGGAGCCATTCCCCCTCGTCCTACACATACCTCCACACTAACAGCACTATCACAGAATCACAGAACTGTAGGACACCAGGCTGGAGACACCTGAAGGGTCATCTGGTCCAACCAGCTCAGGAGCCAGAGCTCAGGAGGCCACTTCACCTTGACTTGCAGCAGAAGGAAGGTGCCAACCTCCTTTGAGATGCTTTGAAAAAGGCTTGTCTATTTTTCCAACACCTTCTGAAAAGCTTTGTTCAGTGACAAACTGCCCTTTTGGCTCAGAACAGTTCACAGCAGCTTATCTAAAAAGCTGCAAAGCCAGCCTGAGAATCCAGACAATGCTTCCATTGACTAGGAGAGCCCCAGCATTGACATGACAGGGTGGTTACAAAACCAGTCGGTTCCATGTCTGGGTGCTGGTTTTCCTCACGTTTCCCTGCTGCTGCAAAGCAAGCTCCATCGGGTGGATCCATCCCTACAGACCTTCCCCTCTGGCTGCCTGCATTTATTCTGTGTGTTAAATCCTGATAAACACCACTTCCCTCACTTGGCATCCCTGGAGATGTTACCACCATCCCGATGGAACTGTCCCCACTACTTAGCAGCGTGGCAAAGCAAAGTTTTGCGTGGATAAATCACTTCTCTGAAAGCATTTTCTTCTTCTCTCTGGGTCGAGTCAAGGGAACTCAGAAAAGGGCTCTTGCAATGGCATTCGGGAGCAGAAAGACCCTATTGAGACAAAGACACAATAACCAGTTTTGCCCCTGCTTTAAAAATTAACCACCGTTAACTCCAGGCTCGGCAGGGCTCCAGGCTGCCAGCAGCACACTTCTTCCAAGCAGCTTCCCAGAAACTCCCAATTCAGCTTGTTCTCAAAAGCCTGGTGACATGTGGGCAGCTCCTGCTCTTCATCGGTTTCCCCTTGCAACAGCAAGTGAAGTTCAAGCTTCTGCCTCCTTTTAACTCTGAGCTTCACAGACTCACCCCCACCTCCTACACAAGCACCAAACCTCCAGGGAACATGAGTATGGTGGAAAAAAACAGTGGATTTGCTGGGGTCTCAGCCATGCTGAAAGGCACTTTTACAGCTTTAAACAAATTTTTGTAATTCAATCAAGGAAACATAAGTATAAAACATTTCCACTTTCAGGAAAGGAACATGACCAGGATCTATACTAGTAAAACTGTGTGTAAGAAAAATAAAAGACCATTATCCAATGGATTTATCCAGGAAAATTAAGCATGGCTTGGCTTTCAGTAAGTTAATGCACTGTAATTAAGATCAATATACTTCAGAAAAGGCTACTGCCAAAACTGAGGGAGGAGGAAAGCAAGTTCAAACAAACCCAGCTTGCTTTTTCACTGAAAAATGAGAAATCTGGTATGGAGAGACACATTTGGTGACTCGTTACGGAATGCAACACGAGCCACGCAGAGAGATACTTTTACCAAAACAACAAAGAGGCTCTAAAGCAGCAGCGAAGCACAAATACACAGAATAAGGAGGCAAAGCCACACTTCACTGTACCATTTAAAAACATCTGCGTCTGACACAAGCCCAGGTCAAAGGAAAACTACCAGAAATGAAAGATTCCACTAAAACCTGGAGGATAAGTATGTGAGGCACATAAGGAAAATGAATTATTTAAGACCATTAGCAGCAGGAGCTTGAGAAGCAACGGGTGACCTGGACCACCTTGGAGTGAGATGGCCAATTAAGGGGATTAAAAATTGTGCAGAAAAGGAAAGCAGCCTCTTCGTGTGAAACTCCAGCACACAGGTGGCTGCACAGGCACTCAGCCTTTTCCAAAGGTTAACGTGGGAGGAGGCAGGTGGCTGCAGAACAGAGAAAAGAAGATGGAAGTGAATCCAAGAGCAACGAGTAGCCAGGCCCTTTGTCACCTCACCAGACCCTGTCTAGATCCAAGCTTTTAGCCAGGTCTGGAATGTTTCATGCAGCCTGGATCTTAAGAAAACAATAATCAATGTACAGAATTACCTGGAACTGCTCTCCAATGGGACACCATCTACCAAATTTCTACCATTTCTTTCTAGACTCCAGGTTGTGCCCTTTGGAGGCTTTCCTTGCAGTTTCCAAAGCTGCACAAGGTTACTATGCCTTTATTTTTCTTACACGACTAAAACCACATGGAATCTAAGCTGCCCCAGCCTGATGGGACTTACCCAGACCGGGGTGGCTGCAGTTAAAAACAAAACCATTAGCAGAGTTCTCCAAAGCGCTACTTAAGCAGATTTTTTTTCCTTTCTTTTAAGTTCCTAAATGCAACTTTAGGCAATTACTTAAACCAATAATTGCTAACATTTAATGTTTACAGCAACATTTTACAACTAATTTACATGTAGTTCACTAAATGCTTTAGGGTTAATTGGTCTTTTGTTGAGCATTAAGCAGCCTGTTAATGATTAGAGAGTTGGGAAGAAAACTTAAGTAGGAGGTCGGCTTGGGGATGGTTTGGAATGCTGGGGGGGATTTTTGCAGAAGCATTGACCTTCCTAATGGTCAGGCCTCAGCCTAGCACGATATGGTGTCTTTTACAGGGTCACTTCGAGGATACAAGAGGATCAATCTACTGCATGTGAGGGAGGATGAAACCACAGCGAAGCAGAGAGAGAAGATGCAATTCCTTGCACTTAGCAAGAATAATGTTGTACTGCCTGTGCTTAAAGGGAGCCCCAGGAGACCCAAGTATTCCCTGTCCGGAGCATCCAAAGGTATCAGGATGATTCCATGAGTAGGAAAAGTAAGAGTGTGCCTCCTTGAGGCCCTGTGTCACTGCACTGTCACCGAAGGAGAGAGCCCTCCAGACATGATATCCTAACTTAGAAAGCAAAAGTAATAACTTAATTACCAAGCTGGCCCTGCTTTGAGCAGAGGTTTGGACCAAGCTCATTTATTCTATTCCATCAGTGAGCTTCCCACATAGATGATCTCCACTCCAGCTACCCCACCTGCTGCCCAAACACGACCACCTTGCCACGGCTTCAGAGCACCTTTTAGAAATGAAGAGAGACTGGAAACCCCATGCTGGGTTGAAGGATCTGCTTGGCATCCTGGCCTGGAGAACCAGAATGGAAAGGAGAGTAACAAAATGCCAACTCTGTATCACAACTGCAACTCTTTGGAAACAGCAAGGGCTGCACCAGCACAACCAAGACCAAACAGGAAAACAGCAAAACAAAGCTGAACTGCTTCCTTTGCATTTAGGGAATTGACTGTGACCAACCCAACAGGGAGTCAAACTCTACTTTTTAAATCCTTCCCCAAGCACAAACAACTCGCAGTGGCATCAAAAGCACTCAGCACCCAGCTGGTCTTAAACATTGTCCAGGACTAAAGAACAAAAAAATTGGGAAAAAAAATAAGAGAGGAACAAATCAGCCAGGTACTACTGGTAATCTTTTAAACAACTTAGGATGAAAAGAGCAAAGCAGAAATGAGCAGTGTTTTCCAAACTGTATTCCATCAAAACAGCACTGCCTCCAATGTAAATCTCTTTACAAGCACTGATCTCCTTAGAGTCATTAAATGCCATCTTTATTTCTTTTTAATTGGTCCCACTGCATTTTAAATTGCTTTTTAAAAGTATAGCCAGAGCATATAAACACGATGTGTTGAAACACAGAACTGTTAAAATACAGGAAATAAATTTGAAAAGTTTGTGGTTTTACTACTACTCAAATTTCATTTATTTCAGAAATAAGGAATGTACTCATTTTAAAACACAAAATACTTGACTATTAAGAAAGTCTCAGTGTCTGGCAAGTTTCTGCAGATGATTAATTATTACAACTCAGCAAGGGGTACTGCTGCTTTCCTTCTGACCCTGCACATGCTCCAGGTGGGTTTAAGAATAGCAACAGCCAAACACCATCCCTCCCCACTTTTATTGTCTTCCTGCTCCCCAGCACTTCAGCCTCCTGTTCCCCCTTCTCTGTTGGGATCAGGACTCTGGGCTTGGACTAGTCAGTTTTGCTGATGCAGCTCAGTGCACAGCTACAAAACCAGCTAGATGGCCCTGAAACCAGTTAGATGGCCATGAATCCAGCTAAATGGCCATGATATTTTTTACAAAGAGGGTGGAAAAACGCTGTCACAGAGAGGTGGGGGATGCCCCATCCCTGGAAGCATTCAGGGCCAGGTTGGATGGAGCTCTGAGCTATGTGATCTAGGGGAAGGTATCCCTGTCCATGGCACAGGGCTGGAACAAGATGACTTTGAGGGCTCCTTCCAACCCAAACCCCTCTGTGACCCTTTTCATGAATCCATGGAACGAGTTAGATGGCTACAAAACCAGCTAGGTGGCCACAACAGCGAGAGGGAGGGACAAAGGAGTCGGGGTGTGACAGGAGCCTCACAGAGCAGATGTGCCTCTGACAAAAAGCTGAAATTGGGGATATAACCTCTCAGTGGAGCTGTGGAGAGTTCCCAGCCCAGCAGCTGGGCCAGGCTCAGCTAGTGCTGAGGAGATTCAAAGGGCCCTGTCCTGGTGCCAAGCACGCAGCTCCTATGACAAGGGTCGCTTTGTCTTGCATCCCCTCCGCCTCCCAGCACATGGGAAACTTCAGAAATTCCCTTGCTGAGGAGAACAACTAAGCTGGGTAACTTGGAATTACAGGCTTTCAAGGTTAGTTTGCTGCTGGAGCCAAGACATATTTCCAGAGCTTCTCAGGACTGAAAACAACCTCCTACTTTTAATGACTTGCCTTTTATCTTTAATAAGGGATTAGGAGCTATTTTTCCAGCTAATACCTTAAAATCCAGATAATCATAAAAGCAATCAGTAATACCCAATATATGTTAATTACTCATTTTCTTCTCGTCTCCGGCTGCCCTGCTGTCACTCAGGGCCATTAATTTGTCTGTAACAAGGCTGCAAACCAAAACCAACAAAAGGCTTCAGGTCCTCTGGGGAGTCACAGGTTCAGATTTGGGGGATTAACCACAGATTATATCTGCAACAACAGCAAGGAAAACAACATTATGGCCAAAGAGGTGCTGAACTATCCCACCAGCTATTTACTTAGGCCTGGACCTGCTCATTCCCACAGGAGTCAAGCAAAGCAAAAGACTGATTTAAAATAAGGTAACGAGGCACTGAACAAACTTGACAGCACTAAGGGGAGCCAAAGATGCACTCACCAAGTTATTCCCAGTGAAATGTGACTCTAGAATAATTTGACATATTCCATACTAAGCTACACTGGCCTTTCCAAAGGGAATTTACAAGGAACAGCAGATGTAGAAAGTTTACATTCAAGATCTGGTGCTGGAATAATGATACTGATCAGCACATGGCTCAGACAGGTAATACCTATGACTGCTCACAGAGGAGGAATTCACAGTTCCTTGGATGCCATGAATTTGAAGGATGCCTTGGATTTAGCTGAATATTATTCAGGTCTCAAGGAAGAACTGAAGCAGGAGCAAGGATGGATGTACCTACTTGGATTTACATCCAGCATTTATGTTCTGCCCTCCCTGAGCAGTCATTTCTTCCATTCCTGAGTCCTGAAGAGCTCTGCACTGCCCTGAAAGGGGTTTAATCCCTCGTGCCTCAAATGCAAACTGTACCCATCACATTCCTGCATGTTTTCCCACGACTGCATCCCCTGTTTGCAGTCCTGGCTCCCTTGCAAACACGCAGTCCCTACAGGTGATCTCCTGACACTCCGGAACACCTTCCCTGTAATCTCCACAGTCACAGTCACGTACCACCACAATCATCAGGCTCTCAGCTCTATAAATAGAGCCCCTGCCTGCAGCCAGCACCAGTGCCAGGGCTGCTCCTGGCTCACGTAACAGCGTACGTGTCTGCTCTGTGTGCAGCGTGACCTGCCCACCCTGCCCTGCCCTGCCAGCACCACAGCATCCCAGGAGCACACACGGGATGTCAGCACCCTCTGCTTCCCAAGGGACAATAAACACATCTCTCACAGGAAAACAGGGAGTTTTCCATCCCTGGGAGTGTCCAAGGCCAGGCTGGATGGATCTTAGAGCTACCTGTTCTAGTGGAAGGTGTCCCTGCCCACGGCAGGGGTGGAACTGAATGAGCTTTAAAGCTCCCTTCCAGTCCAGGACATTCTGTGATGATTCTACGAACAGAGAGCACAAAGTACATGTTTGATTCCGAAGACTTGAGCAGATCAAATTGCTTAATCCAAATGAGAATAAAAAACTAATAATTTCAGCCCAGACTACACAAATGTGCTAATCCAGTTTTTCACAGTGGCACCTTCTATAGGGCAGAGGGAATATTACTGTCGGTTTACATTATTAAATTATTCCGTTTATTACAGAAATTAAATACAATGTGACAAAAGGAGAGGTTGTTTATTTCTTCGGAATTCTCAGCTAAAAGGAAGGGGTGGGAAGATGAGATCTAAGGAGAAGAGGGAACTTAGCTAGCTCATTAGTTCGGATAAGGCTCCCTTAATTCCTAAAGGGATTTCAACTGAGGAGAAAACCCAAACACAAAGTAGTTGCACCATTACCAAAAAAGAGAGCCTTCCCCTTGGATATTTTTAATGGAATTTCCGTTTCCATCCACACAGAACTTGACAAAGATGATCTAAAAGGAAGTCCTCTCCATCTACAGGTGGATACCAGCATGAACATCTGGCCATCCAATGCACAAAACTCAGATGCTGGATACCTGCACATTACGATGTCAAATTACACAAGGTATTATAAGGTGTGACTTGGCTACCAAAAGGGAACAGCAGATTCAGGGTGAAAAAAATACTCACAGCAAATCAAGTCCCCTTAAGGAAATCATGACAATGATATCACCAGACTAAATCCATTATTTAAATTAACGTTCCCCACTTGCTGATTCAAATGAAGCATGATTTCTTGTACTCTGGGTTTTTTTTAAGGCAAACATGAAGAGCTGATGAAGTGTCTCATACATTACTTCACCCACTGAGCTAAACTCTCCATACTGAGGTTCTCACTTTCATGGCTCCAGGGAAAGAAGAATCAAGACCCCAGCGAAGAAGGAACGCAGCAGTCTGGAAGTGCGAGGCAGCACTGAATCACAGAATCCCTTAGGTTGGAAAAGACCTTTAAGAACTGAAAGCTGCAGTGAAGCTGCAGTATGGAAAGGAATTCCCCAAGAATGTGTAATACACAAGCCAAGGCACACATGGATCCAGCCCAGCCATTCTGGATTGCAGAATCGTAACTGATTTATTAGTGTACACACACCAAGAAGAGATTTTTGTATTTCTTCTCAAAGGCTTGTCTTAAAGCCTACTGAAATTGGGGAAAAAAAAAAAAAGGAATAGTATGTTAAGGAATATACAGGTGATTTTCAGGGAAATTAAATTTCTCAACTTCTCCTGCCTCCCAGTAAACCAAGGGGCTGAACAGAGAGATCCATCTCCTCCTTCCCTATCCTCCACCACAGAGCACTAGGTAAACTTTGGCCAGGATGCAGCTGTAAGCAACAGGAACACGTGCTCTGAGAATCCCTTTTCCAGCAGCCATTGTGCTCTGCTCCATCACCACAGAGACGAAGTTCTGAACAAGGAAAATGAACTTGTAAGGGAGCTCCATCTATTTCAGAGCAAGAAACTCCACCACATGGAAAAGTAAGCCCAGAAGAACCAGGCAAGGACTGTTTGCTACATACTTCCATTAAATGCATGAAAGAAAATATGATGTAGAAAAAAAGATTGGTTTTCCAGGTGTTCCTCAACTTTGTGGCACCAGAGAAGCCATGGAGCAGAGAAGAGCTCTTTCATGTATACCTGATCCCTCAACTACAACCCAAGTTTTTCTGCTTAATTTTCAGATTAACTCAAACCTCTGCCTACAAAATCCCATCGCAGATGAGAACAGTTCAACGCACTCATTTAGATAAAATAGCTTTTCTTCAAAACACGTTTGTTTTTATCCCCCAAAGAGACGGGAAATTGTGAGCAATAAACCTCAAGGATGTCTTTTCCAAGATTTGAAAGCTGTCCTCCAGTGGAGATTCCCATTTTAAGCACATGCTTTGCATAACTGAAAGAAAATACATGACCTTGATAGTAAGCAAAATATTCATTGCAAAACATTTACTCTTCTTCTTGCTGTGCAAAATCTGTCTGCTCTTCCCAACCGAAGGACGCCAAGCTCACATTCCTCAGAAAAACATCACACCAGATTTAATTGGAGGAGGATGTTTTTACAACAAGTTCAGCACTGACCTTATGTTTCTGAAGCTGTTAGCTTCCAAGCAAAGAGCATTTTCCCTTCTGCATCACGTGCTGCCTCAGCTGTGAGGGCTTTTCCAGAGCCAGAAGGATGTTCTTCACAGATATCACCACTTCTGCATCAAGGGCATCTGACAGAGCACCAAACGCCACCTAACGCTGCCCCCCCATCCCTAAAAATGTCTCAAGCATTCTTAAAATTTGTATTCAGGGTCTCTCCTCTTACAACCTTAAGCTACAGGAGGAGCAGTGTCCCCATCACAGAATCCCAAAATGGTTTTGGTCAGAACAGACCTCCAAGTTTATCTCATTCCAATCCCCTGCCATGTGCAGGGACACGTTCCTCTAGCCCAGGCTGCTCCAAGCCCCATCCAGCCTGGCCTTGGACACTGCCAGGGACAGGGGCAGGCACAGCTTCTCTGGGCAACCTGTGCCAGGGCCTCACTGTCCTAACAGAGAAGCTTTTCCTGATCCACCATCCAAGCCTGCCCCATCAGCCTGAAGCCATGATGAGCCACCCTGCCAGGAAGGAGTCCCCAGTGGCAGTGGCTCCTGCACACACAGTGGCCACGTAGAGCTGACCTGGCAAATTCCCGCCTTTCATTTCCCACAGGCACCGAGTGCAAACACCCACAAACAACCCACAGCGTCACCGCTGCTTCCACACACCTCAGACAAGCAGAGGCAGCAAGAGAAACTGCCCACAAGAAATACTGTGTGCCTGACCCACAGAGACCAAAAAGATGTAAAATTCCAGCAGATTGCCAGAGATGGCTGCACACGCCAGATCACAGATGTCACAGGCTTAGACAGTCACCACTTCCAAAACTTTCCCCTTGCAACCTCTTTTCCAGACAAAACCTCAGAGGAAATCCAAATCCTTTTTTCCAAAAGGTGCTGAAGACCAGCAGGCTGCAGCCAAAAAGGACATCAACTTTCCAAGTCTCCAAAATTTAAAGCAAGCCCAGAGTAAATACTATACTTCTTCATTTCAAGAAGATGAGTGCAAAGAAATACAGATGCTTTTCTAGTCAGTCTCAGCCTCACAATCCCAAAGTTACTGTAACACAATCATTGCCAAAGGGCTGAAAATGAAGAGCCACTATCAGCATGTATCAATGGAAGTACCACACAGCATTCCTGAGATCCATAAACAGGTAACCTCTCTTCCCTCCCAGCCAGCAACCTTCCCTGTAGCTCCTTCTATCTGCACATTAATATTATTTTGCCTTTTCTCTCCATCTTCAAAGGCTTCCAAAGCAGCCACATTCCCTTTTGACAACAGGAATTAACAGGTTCTCCCCCAGAGCATCACACCTTCCATTTCTTTGCCCTGCTCACACCTGTCCAAATTCCTTGGCAAAAATAGCTATAAACATGGGAACTTTGATCAATAGGGGTTTTTAGCACACTTACTAGAAGTGTGCAGTAACCACTGTGGAGGAATGAGGCAAATGTCCTGGTATCTCTCCATTTTTAGAAAAGCACATAATTATGTTAACGAACAACAAAACTATGAGGTTAGTCACAGCACTGCAGCGAGAAGAGCCAAGTCACCAAACTTGGATTAGCTGGAGATGTAACAAAGACAAACTAAATATTTTCCCAACCTCAAAATAACGTTCAATGGAACTTGAAGGTGATCTATGGTCTTCCAAAGTGTTTGGAATTTACCAGAGAGAGAGAATTAATTGCCTAAAAAAGGTCTGCTTCTAGCACGGAACAGCAGGTTTGGAAAATCTAAGGAAAGGATGCACCAGACAATTTCTGACTGCAAACAATCTAACTACTCTTGTGCAGAAGGGCAAAGAAAAGCCCCTTTTTCCTTGTTCATAGGTATTACATCCACTTTGGGAAAGCAAAGGAAAGAAGACATCCCCAGGCTCCTAAATGCTGCCAGTTGACAGTTACAAGCCTACAGCTCCAACTGCAGTGAAATATGGGATGTCCTGAAAGCCAACCCTTGCCACGGCTGGTACCAGCTGTGAGCTGTAACAGGATGCAAGTCATCTGCAGGACTTGGCTTCTCCATACAGAATTCACGAGGATAAGGGTCACTAAAACCTATTTTGCTGTAATGATTGAGGAAGGACATCAAGCAGAAGCTGGGGAACAAGACCTTCTTCATCCACAAACCTGACGCAGCTGCCATCTTTTTCAGCTTCTTAATATTGAACCCTCCTATAATTAAGAAGCACCGTAAGCACAAAAAACACTGCATTCTACAGGCACAGGTTTTGGACAAAAATCCACACGTGTTACCACCCTCACACAGAAAAAAAAAGGGTATTTTGAGACTGGAAATGAAACCTGAGTGGAAAGAAAATGTTTTCTGGAGCAGGATAGACATAGCTGTCCAATGCAGCGCCAGCAAAAAGGGTGAGCACGTTGCTGTGACCACCAGCAGCAGCTCTTGACAGACATTTTCCACGTGGGACATGTGGCAGTGCCTGACCTCCCCCAACAGGTGGGAAGTCTGTCTCAGCTGTGACTCAAGGACAGGGTCAACAACTGAATCACGGCTTCCATGGGGAACTCCAAAGGCAGCTGCTCATCTCCCTAACTCTGACTCAAGAAAGATCCCAAGCCAAGAGAATGACCCCTTTCTCATGAGCCCATTTTCACAACAGCAGGGAGAAGCTATGAAAACACCTGGCAATTCATTTAGTGACAGCTGAGCCAGCATTAAGGCAAGTACAAATAATCGGGAAAATGGCAATGTTCCTCCTAAGCACTGCTGGGGGAAGAAAGCTCTTTTACGTAACTCTACTTCCAAAGGGACAGCAGGAGAGCCATACAGAGCAGGCTGGATGCTTCCCCAAGAAGACTCATCCTCCTGGGATCAGTTTACAATAAAGCTCGGTGAGGGAGACAGCTCCAGCAGAGCCACACTTCAGGAAAGCCGCACAAGCCCCGGCTCAGCCCGGACAGTGGGCAGGGAACAGCCAGTCCAACTCTAGTCCCCTGTGCTCTGATTCTCCCGCTTGTGACAAAGAGAATAGGCACCAGGAATAGTCATCCCAGCACAGCAAAGCAGCTGAGAGCGCTCCCTGAAATCCTGCCCGCTCCCAGGTTTCCCCACGTAGCCAGAGCAGCTCCAGTGCGGGTAACTATTTATATCAGCAATCCGCCCGGCACTTCAGCAGATGCTCAGCTTTAAATATGGCTTTAAAGCTCCTTGCAAGCAGCCAGGCTAAATATATGCTTTGGGTTAAATTTGTTCCTGGTGCTGTCCTGGGTCACAGGCCTCGTTCTGCCTGCGATGTTCCTATAGATAGGTGCTGGCACTGGTGTGTCCTGGCAGCCTGTCCCTGTCCCACCGAGGTCCCTCCCAGCCTTACTCCAAAGCAGGACCAAGCCCTGGGACAAGGTGATGCTGGAACATCCTACAGTCAGAAATTGCTCACACTTAACCCCAAACGTGGTTTTGTCTGCAGCTGGAAGCTTCTTATTTATTGCCAAAGCCCTAAAGGAACCCACAAGACAAAGAGCAATCTCATTCCAAAGGCAAACAATTCATTACAAAATACTGCCTGTTTTGCATATACACGCATATGTATTTTAAGCAGATGAGGCAAAAGATTTTGAAATCTTCCCTCTTCATCACTGAATAAAGTCACATTGACACAGCTGGAACTAAAAACAGACCGAGCTCGGTACAAAGCCCCCAGCACCATTTTTCTGGGCAGATCCCAAGGCACACTGCCCATCCCTAGACCTTCATCACTGTCCTGTTCCCCTTCCCATACCCACACACGACATGCATCACTGGGAGCTGCAGCACACTATGAAACCCTTGGGCCAGGCCAAAGGAAAGTCTAAATGACTCCAGGATTAGTCTAAACTAGGATTTTAGAGCGAGAGTTTGATATCTGAAGTGCACAACAGACAAAATTTAGCTCTGAAATAGCCCATGTGAATAACTGCAATCAGCATGTTCTGTGGTTCCTGAGCTGCTGCTTTTGCTTCCAACCAGCAAACAGGATTCTACAAGCTGTGACAGTCACTTATCTAAACCAGTCCATCCTCAAATAATCCCCATTTTTTGCAGCAGATGTGAAACAACTGCTCTGGATGACACTACTTTCTTGTCACCAGGAATGCAGAGTATGTTTCAAGCCCAGCTTTAATGCTAAGCCTAAACTAATCCCCCCAGAGAGCTTTAGCTAGGCTTTGCCAAAGGAGCAATTGTTGCCACTAAACACATTTATACTGTTTGATGGTGAGTAGTTTATTCTGCAGAGCAAGCTCCCATTCCCACGATGAAATCCATGCTGGAATGAAATTACTTGAGTGAACTTCTTTTTTTGCTATAGACTCATCCTTCTGAAGTTTCCCATCCTTGGCAATTTACCTTGGAACAGGCTGGGACAAGAAAACCATGATATACAAAGTAGGCAGAACAAGTCCCACACAGATAAAGGGAAACCCAAATAAGAGTGAGCCCAACAAAACGGGGTCAGGCATGTTCTCTAGGAATATCCAAAGCTGGGCCCAGCTGAACAGCCAAGTCAGTACTTTGCCTGGGAGCAAGGAGCAGGCAGCAGCCTTCTCTTCAGTGTCTGGAGCCTGACAGGTTTGCAGCATGGCCCAGAAAGCTTTGCCCAAGACCAGAGGCACACTGAAATTCTCCCACATCCATTTGTGTGGGATGTGGGAGAATTTCCAAACTCTTTCCTGGCCTCAAAGCTTCCACAGCTTTCATGGACTTGAAAACAAGCAGTTTCAGGCAACTTCTGTAAGCACATTTCTTCATCAGGACCCCCCTGATCTACCCCACCCACCAAACTGCCCCCAGATAACTCCCAAAACTTTGTGGATCCATCACTTGCCACGTTGCCAGTTTGTTTTTTTCACACAGCCTGCTCCACAGGCACCATGGAGTGTCTGACTGTGAAACACAACCGCTCCCACAGGAGATGGTGCCACCCTCCTACTGGGACAGTACCCGGCACACCACATCCAGCCCATGGAATGTGAATGAAGGTGCAGTGTCTCCACAAGGTGTTTCAGTATGGCACATCTGGAGCTCTCAGACAGGGAATGCACAGGGCCTCATCCCTCTTGCAGAGAGACTCACTCACTTGGAATACCTTTCTTTATGCTCTCCCAGTCTGAGTGACACCCATCTCTGCCCAGATTTGGTGCAGGACACTTGCTAAGTGCCTTGATGCCTGCATCCTGTGGTTATCTAAATGTTATGGTTTCAGACTAACTTCTCTGCCCTCTCTGCACCAAGCACACCAAGTTTCACCACCTCCAGCCAGCTCTTTCTGCTGCTCTTCCCTATGAGTGGTGTTCTTCAGCCGTGTCCTTTTCTCCTGAGTGCTGACTCACACCATAAGAGCCACTTATCTGTCAGGAAGGCACCACCAGCACTACCCCAGGGCCACAGTGCCACCAGTGCTCCCCAGCCAAGGACCACACTGCGGCTGCAGCACTGCCAGCTGCTGTCCTTATTCCCTGGATGACAAAGCTGATCCACACCATCAGGGTCATGCCTCCCCCCCCCCCCAAACCACACTTGCCAGCTCCCACAGGCCAGGCACTCTGAGCAGGCTCCTGTGGATGGGGCAATGCCCAGTCAGCTCATGGGGGAGCCAGCAGGCTCTTCCCTGTGCTGTGCAAACGGGATTTGACACCTATGCTTTCTGCTTCCTCCAAGCTCCCAGTTGCTTTCCACTCAGTACTGCTTGCAATCAGGAAAATTGGCTGGTTCCAAGGAAGCAAAGCGTGGATTTGAAGTCCTGCACTGCTCCGACACGGAGGAGCCAGGTTATTACTGAGAGCCTGAAGCCAAGCCCAGTCAGTCCCAGTGTTACAGAACTGTCCCTGCAGCAGGAATACAGAGGGCAACTGCTGGAGGTGTCCACAGGTCTGGATGCTCAGAACACCTCTCCTTTCCTGCCCAGCCATGCAGTTCACAGGGATTTATTTATATACCCACAGCTCAGAGCTCGACCAAACACCCCTGCTCCATCAGATGAACTCCATTCCCATTACTATATTTAAATATCAAGGTCTCCAGTTGGAAGCAAGACTTGAACACATCCCAATACCACATTCAGGCTGGGACTAGTCCATTCCAAGGCTTCCCTACAAAGAGCAGGAAAGGCTCTGCTGATTTATGCATACTTTTATTTCCATGTAACTGCTGAGGCCTACAATGCCCTTCCAGGGGCATCCAAACCAGAAGGAAAAGGCGCCACAAGGGCTCTGCCTTTTTTGAGACATAAATCCAGCCATGCAAGTACAAACACATCTATGCACCACTTACATTTCAGCCAACATCTGCCTTCCTCTTTAGCTTGCAGATGACCAAGTTCTTCCTACACGTAATTTTCATGTACTTAATATCATTATTTTAAAGTTCACTCCGTGGGTAAGAAATCAGCAAATAAATCCAAGCAAAGACTCTGCTCTGCTTGAACAGATGTCGGATCAGGATTCAAAATTGAGCAGAACAGCCCACAGCCCTGAAGGATTTTGTTTCAGATATCATACAGATTTATTTCAACAAATACATCATTTTTCTGGGAAATGGCTGACACTAACAAAGTGGAAAGGAAATAATTTTCAATGATCAAGTACTAGAGCTGAGGCCTTCCCCACCCTATTTTGTTTATTCTTCAGGTTTCTGACACAGAAATCTCAATTTTCATTTCCTCTCATGGTGGCCCTTTGGCTGCCAGTGCTTCACACGACAGCTACAAGAGCCAATTTTGGCTTATCAGGAAGTCAAAGAGATAAAAGTCAGAAGAGATAAAAGAAAGGCACCTCTTGCCTCTCACTAAGTTGCTGTTTCCTCAAGGCATGAAGACATTCACAACACAGCATCTGCTCCAAACTTGAAAGCACAATCACCAGAATCATTCCATAAGAAAGAGAAACCCCGGAGTGGGGCCTTGGACTGGACTCACAGCTGCAGAAAAGACAGCCTGGACACAGGCCTTGCCTCAAGAGCACCTGCAAGGGCACCTTGAGGCTTGGTGCTCCTGAGCCACGACAAATGTATTTATTTCAGAGCCAGAGCCACGTCCATAGGGGTGCAGAGAGAGCCCTTTGCTATCAGCTCAGTATACTGTATGGAATTGATTGGCTTTTCTTCCTTTTTAACACTCCTATTTGGTCATTCCAGCCTGCTGGCACTAGAGCACATCAGGTTTTTGGCCTCAAGACTTCTGGATCCCCCTCCAAATGTTTCTTAATCTTCTAATTCCCTAACAGCTTTGCCGTGTAATCTAAATTATCTGCATTGTCGTTGTGCCAGCTCAGTCTGGAGGAGAAGATACATTGAGGGTGCCAAGTGAAAGGGCTCAGACAGTACTGGTACCAGGGAGAAGGGAGCAGCCCTGCAGCTCCACAGACATCCCTACATTGCTCTCCACCACTCTGCTGAAATGTCAGTTGATTCCACTCATTAGATCAGCAGCATCTGCTGCCATCCCAGCGCTGCCATCTGTGCACTCATTTCCCAAGCCCACAATCCCAACTGGAGGTTAGTAGGTCATGGACGTAATTCTCTGCCCCTCCTGGGATGAGAGGAGACTCGGTTCCAAGCCCCAGGAAGCACTGAGAGCCCCCCTGTTACCCATCCTCACCCTCCCCAAGAAGCCAAGTGCCCCTTTCCAAGGGCAGAAGCAAGAAGGGACTGGCAAACCTACCCCAGCTCTGCTGATGGGTAATTTACTGGTCAAAGAAGAACAATTTAAAAAAATGACACCAGCTTCAAGAACAGCCAGAGCAAGGATCAACATCTGAAACGAGCCCAACAGGAGAAATTCAATGAGGTTCACAAGAGGCAACTGGAAACACAAAGAAGGGCTCAGAGAAGAAAATCCAGGTGTTGGTTCTACTGACAGTAAAAGATAAACCCTTGTTTACATATCCAGAGAAATGCAGAGCTTTAGGACGGCTTGCTCTCATACTGTCTAACAGATTTGCAAGGAGTTTCATCCAAAAAGGGCAGCTCTGCAGTGCCAACCATCACGTCCCCAACTCAGCCCTTCTCAGCTGGACAAACAACTCTGGCTTCAAATCAAAATGCTTCTAAATGAGATTTTTTTTCCCCACATGGTAAATTCCTTGGACTTTTCTGTCCCTCAGCAGTTTCACGTGAATGCAGGGAACAGAATTAGGCAAAGCATTAGGGTGGCTTAGGTAATTATAGCGGCACATGCTATCATCAGTTCAAGACACAAGATCAACACAGCAAACTCCAGTTAAAGCAGGTCTTCCCCATGCTAGGAAAGGAACCAGCTTCTTTTTTGCTCTATCTAAAGCATAAACAGCCTACCCTGCCAAAGTGGGAATAAAGACCCCATAAGCTCTTCCCAAAGGCATCTCTGCTGGTATTGAAACGAAGATGAAGTTCCAAGGTGAAGCTGAAGAACCACTTTCAATCCACCAAGTAGACAGTTAGACACCCTGTGGCTTTAAATACCATGTGAAGGTTATACTGAATTATTTTCTTCTACATCTACATTGTAATTGTAATTGTGTCCCCTTGGGCCAAGGGAGATTTCTAAGAGAATTGCCTGGTCAGGAAAAAAGCAGCAAAGACCATTCTCAACTAAGGAAGGCTTAGTCATAGATTTAAGAAAACATGCAATTAATTGAGGCAGAAGTGACCAGTATATGAAAATACTGCGTCACATATATCTACCCCAAAACCAAAGGATTTTGAGACCGAACTTGCTTTGCAGGACATTTTCTCTGTGTTGCCCAGACCCAATTTACCAAATAATTCTTGCTATTTTATCTCAAACTTTGCCACAATTAATTTAATATTAACTAGCTGGGGTTTAGAAATTTAACTCCTCTCCCGAGGAGACAGTACAGCTATAGAAGAATCTTAACTTTGACTCACGCAAAAACTATTTCTATCAGTTCTTCAAATTGTAGAGAAAACTTAGAGGTGTGGCAGCAGGGCGGCAGCACTCAGCTGTGAGAGCCAAAAGGGCAGCTAGAAGTGTTTGTACTTCTTCTTATTCAAATTCTGCTTTTTACTTCACAGCGGTGGATCTCGATCACTTCAAGTTGACAACAACCAAAGTGGAATTGCTCAACAGCCCTGCTGTCTATAGTGCTGTTACTGCCATGGCAACTGCTGTGGTTGTTTTTTAACGATGCAAAGAGTGGAGGCAAGCTTTAAAAGCTCCCTGAAGAGCTGGCACTGTGCCTTTAAATGCACTGCCCCCAGGAATAATCCTCAGCAAAAGCCCATTAGCATGTTATCATTTCTCGATTTCATTCCCCCTTCCTCCCCCAGTGGCTGCTCCTCTCAGACACATCCAGACATCTCTGAAGAATTCAGACCTGAACAATTTCATCCTGGTCTCTGCACAGGTGGAAAATTCTCTCCTCTATAGCCACAATACTCCATGCCCAGCTTGCAACAGCTTCACACGGCACATGACAACAGACTCCTTTTGACTCCTCAGCACCACTCTGACCCTGGCACAGTCCAGGGAACATTGAAACCCTAGGAATACAAGACTCTTTCTAGATCCTACATGACACCTGAGGCACCCACCAGCCTCCCTGCAGCTGGAGGTGAGTGACAAACACTGAGTGACATGAGCACTACTGGAAACACAATACAAGGAATAAGTCAAGCTGGAGAATGAATTTCAGCCTACACTGCTGATTTCTACTGAGGAGCCACACATGATGGCAAACATAGGGCTGGGTTGGTTTATGTGGCTGAACAGTCCCTTCCAAACGACATTTGGTGACACTCCAGAGGCTGGGGAAGCACAGAGAAGACAGAGAGTGTGGGGAATGCTGCTACATTAGAGTGAGATGCATTTTCACTATTTTGACTTGCACGAGGCCCCTGATGTAGCCATCCTTCTGAAGACTTCCAACACCAGCTCCTAGGACTTGCCCAAGGGCAGCTGGTGGCAGGGGGAAGTGCAGATGCCATGTGCCATCTCCAAGCACATCCTACAGGTACCTGAGCCATGCCCAAACTTAATCGGGCAGTGCACAGAACTCATCCAGGACAACTGCTTCTGTCCCCCAAGCCTCACTCTGAAAAACAGCCTCAAAAATGATCCTGAAGGGAAAAATCCCATCTCCCAGACCTTTCTGGGCTGGAAAAGAATTAATCCCCTGTACCTGAGGCACTCAGCATTTGTCTTAACAACCAGATTACTTGCTGGTTTTGTGTTTGGGAGCCTCAGGACACACCTTGGGGGGAGGAAATTTAGCTCTACCTTTTATCACGCCCACCAGAAATCTGCACTTTGCAAGCTAATAAAAAATCCAAAACTGACCACCTTTCCAAGCTGTCATGAGCAAAGAATGAAAGCTCCATGCTGTATGTTCTGCATTTACCTAAAGGAGATGGACGTTCAGTGTAAGGGAAATGCAGAGGTTTTTAAACTAACAGAAGTGCTCATAACAAGCCCTGATGTGATTGGTGCATGCACAAGTTGAAGTAAAAAAGAAAAAAAACTCATAAGTTCAGGCAAGGGTTGTTGCAAAAGAGCATTTTTTAAAATCAGCTGCCCGAGTGAAAGCCTGTACTCTTCCCAAGAAGAAAAGGAAAGCCTTTGCTTAGGGAGATAGGTGGCATCCAGACCCAACCTCAGATCACCATGTCCCTTCATCCTGCCCAAGTGCCTCTATGGGAGGTGTGGGGCTTTGCAGTGAGGCCACAGGAACAAGAAAAATGCCATCCTGACACTCTCCTGGAAAAAGAGCTGGAGTAAGTAAGGGGTGAAGGCAGCTGGGTTTAGGTGCTGCTAAGAATCCCCCTTCAACATGAGTCTCTTCTCTGTCACTCCCACACCTCAAGAAGTCCTTCTAAGTGCCACCATTGGCATCCTCCTGGCTTCACACTGACACAGGGCAGGGTTAGATCAGATAGCAGGGAGAAACTCTTCCCTGTGGGGGCTCCTGGCACAGGGTGCCCAGAGACACTGTGGACACCCTGGAAAGTGGTTCAAGGCCAGGCTGGACAGGGCTTGGAGCAACCTGGCATAGTGGAAGGTGTCCCTGCCCATGGCAGGGGCTGGCATGGGATGGGCTTTGAGTCCTCTCCAGCCCAAAGCACCGACCCTGTGGTCGTCAGGCCGTGGAAGCAGGGTGGGCCGCAGGCAGCCACAGCCAGCAGTCAGACACCGATGGCAGCAATCCGCCTGTGTCTGTCCCGGCTTACGCAACGCTCCTGCAGGGTGGGAACGGAGCGGAGCCAGGGCTGTGTCAGCAGCAGGGCCGACCTCCTCACCTGTGCCCTGCCCACAGCCTGCCTGCCCCGAGCACCTTCCCATGCCCTTTGCCATGGACACAGCCCTGGCAGCCGCTCCGACAGGCCCCTGGCTGTGCGCAGGGCACGTCTGCAGCCAAGCACTAATTAGCTCTGTGTTTAATTTACCTCTGCACTTGCACTACGCTGGACCTAAGCACGCTCCCTGCAGCACTGCAGGGGCAGAAGAAGGCCTGTTTCAACTGACCCCAGCACCCAGGACCAGTCCATGAGCCTACCGTGCAGTTCTCAAAGACCAAAACACCAAAATTCCCTTTTATTTATGGCAAAGTCTCCCTCACCACTTCCCCTATGTAAAACGCCAGTACTAAAACAATTAAGCCGTGGCCATCCTGCCTGGTATTCCTCAACTACCGTCAGTGCTCTCACTGTGGTGAGCTGAGGCTAAAAGCTTTTGGAAAATCCCACCCCATGTCTTGAAAAGTCAGGAAGGAAACTGGATGGCTGAAAAATCCAGTAACACAAACTGTTACTGAAAGAGAACTCCTGGCACAGCCCTGACTGTGCTGCATCTGCTCTGCTAAGTAGGTTCATTTATTTCCATCCTGTAGCTCTCTCTGCTATTTATAGTACTTGCATTAATGAACTTGTAAGGTAGACACCAAACCTGAGCATTCCTAAATTGATGTCTAAATATCCTTGTTGAATTAATTTGATCTTTTTATGAATGACCTATGCCAGTCAGACTGACACTCCTCACTGGAAATCCCAGAATGGTTTGGGTTGGAAGTAACCTTAAAGATCTGCGCATTCCAAAATCCTGCCATGGGCAGGGACATCTTCTACTATCCCAGATTGCTCCAAGCCTTGTCCAATCTGGCCTTGAACACTTCCAGAGACAAGGTATTCTCCACTTCTTTGGGCAACCTATTAAATGGGATGTTGTCCACAATACATTCTTCCTGCAAAGCAGGCGCTCCAAGCTGGGAAGCAGGACCAGAAATTTACCTGCCTCCAGTGCAAATCTGATCCATCCAGCCCAAACCTCACCTGCACTGGGAGAGATGCACCCTAGGTGGAATGGCAGCACAAGCCCCAAACAGCACCTGAATAAAATTACTCCCCTGCAAACATGAGAAGTGCTCCTCCAAACCCACATCTGAGGGCTCCAGAAAGGACTTTTACTAAAACCCTCAACAGCTATGGCTGGTGAGTGCAAGAGGAATTCTCTGAGCTTTGGAAACCTTTACAAACCTTTGATATGATATATCATCCCTCCCATTTCTCTTTATATGGGTCCTCTTGTCCCTGCTTTTAGGTATTCCAAAATTTAGATTCTGCAGTTATATTTATCAACATGGAAACACTCTGACCCCTGACAAAAGCCAGACTTTACTCTCTTCAGGGCTGCAAGCACCAAGAGAATTCTATTCCTTGGCAGTAAGAATTTGTCTGACCCACAGGCAGTTTTAAAAAGTCAGTATTGCAGCACCTGGGTTTGGGCCAGGGAGGTAAGCCAAAGTGACTCGGAGGGCAACCAATGAGAAAAAACCCCTTTCCAGATCAAGTAGAAATGCATTTCCTCATGGGAAAATCTCTGCACACCTGTAGTAAAGAATGAGGAAGAGGGAAACGGACTCAGAGAAACTTCATCTGCCTTCCTTGTTCCTCCTTTGTCTCATCCCTTGCAAGTAGCAGCAAACTACACCATCCTCTTTGTGCTGACACAAGCACCAGCAGACTCGATGAGGCAGAGCCTCAAAAGCGTTTCCTCCTTACTGGCCCTGAGTGGAAACCAAGGCTAGGCTGGCTAAAGGAGGTGCTGGGATGTTTCACCCGGAAGAGGGATTTGTCATCGTCTGCAGTCCTGCCTGAGAAGCAGGGTGTGAATGCCAAAGTTCCCTGAGAGCAGAGACAGCCCCGCAGGCCTGGAATGTCCTGAAAGGGCTCTGCAGAGGGAACACTGCCTTCCTGCCTCCTCCTCAGTCTGTCAGAGTATCCCTGCCTGGATTTGTGAAGGAGGCTTGGTTCCCAAGCAATCATTTCCTTAGGATAAAACGTATCTGTACAGGTTCCATCTGCCCAGTTCTCTCCACGTGGGAGAGCTGAAGGTTGTCTATAAACTACCAGAGTTTGGCTTGTTTGGCTTAGCTGGACACAGACTAAAAAAGGAAAAGGACTGACATTTCCAGACTGCATCAATTCCCAAACACAGAGGCACAGCTAGACTGGTTTGGAACTGGAACAAAGCTTTTCTAGGGAAGATCTGCATTTCTGGACCTGTT
Organism: Rhabdornis inornatus; assembly: GCA_013397075.1. Lineage (NCBI taxonomy): Eukaryota > Metazoa > Chordata > Aves > Passeriformes > Rhabdornithidae > Rhabdornis > Rhabdornis inornatus. The sequence continues at coordinate 513,194 of VWZS01008617.1, read as the reverse complement.
TATTCTCTTGCTGGTATCAATGGACATGTCCCATCAGGTTTGGTTGTTGTGAGCAGCTTGACCCACTGAGTCAAATCCAGACTTGGTCAAAATCTAATTGCAGAGTTTTCATCCAAGAAGCTGAGAAATCATTTTCAGCAAGGATACTGAAGCTTAGTCTTGTGGTCCTTAGAGACAGACCAAGAAATCCAAGTGATGTACCAAACCACAACTGGCTTAGGTTTCTAGTCAGGAAAAACGAAGGTCTCAATACACAGGACAATCAAGTCACTCCCTGAACTTCTACAAATTATTTTAACAACTACATTATTAAAGATTTTGCAAACCAAGCTCTATATACTTGTCCTCGTATTAGAAGATAAATTAAATCACCAGTTCTATACCCAAGCTGAACTGACAGTGTAAAATACCAGCCAAGATGATAACTCCAAAAATCAAGAAAGAGAAGGAGCTCTATAAATTCAGGATTCCTTAAACTGAGACACGTTGGACCAAAACTCACAACGTTTGAGATTTCTTCACGCCAGATCAGATTTCGCTTGTTTTAAACCACACAGCCCTCACACCTATTTCAGCTTCTGATATTCCACACTCTTTACTGACTGCCTTAAATATGTGTAACATAGTTCATTTCAGTTTTCTCCCAACTCCATTAAAGTTATTGCACAGTATTTCCCACCTCTTAGTTTTTAATATTCTTTTGAAACTGAATTTGAGCCGACCTACCCCTCCATCAATGCCTATTACAGGATGAAGATTAAAACCCCAAGGTTCTAACTGAGGTTTCTTGCCAGGATTGCCAGCACTGGACACTAGCCTAAGCTGGTACATGCTGCCTGGAGAGAAATGGGCTTCTGTCAGACACACTTGTGTGACACAGCTCGTGGACAGAAAAGAAAGGCTTCCTAGAAAGCAAAAGAAAGGGTGGGAAACACAAAATTCAGCTCTGAAGACAAGAGTTTCAGAGGAGAAAAAACCCAGGGATATGAGGTAACTCGTAATTCAAGACAGTAATCTGAACTACCCCTCTCCTCTGCAGAGTTCCAAGCTAACTGAGCCAGCTCGTAAAAAGATCTGGCCAGCAGCATGAAACAGCAGGTCCCTGCAAGGACCTGGAAAAGTATCTGGATACCTGAGATGCTGAACAACAGAGAAAAGGGCCCAGGGAAGGGGTATGAATGCTACTGCATGGGACACCTGGAATATTTATGTGATTCCACTCCAAAAATCTGCAGTGCAAAGAGGTCAGGGTGGAAAAGCCTATGGGAGAACTACAGATGGAGAGTGATGGAAAGACTGCATATTTTCACATGCAATAAGTGCAGATAAGAACATACTATTGCAAAGAAACAGCAGAGAAAAAACACCACAAAACCCTCCTCAAATGACACAGACACAATGATGGGCAAAATGAAAGGCAGGACATGAAAACCTAACAGAAGAAATGGGTTTTCAAACATAGGTACACTTAGCCCACGGAAACAATTCCCCTGGGATATGATACATTCAGAAGTAAAAAAGGAATTTCTACAGGCCTCATAACCTGCATGCTGAAGAACAGACATGTAAACATAAAAATTAAGTTTAAAACACTTCAGTTTTTGAAGATGGGTAATTATTCAACTGTAAAACCAACTCCTGGTTTCTGAGCGCTGACAAAAAACCTTCTTTGGGATGACCAGGGAACAAGAGCTGGGAAAAGTAAATGGAATCTGTGACTTGCCTTCCTTTCCAGGTGCTGTTCTCTGAAGATGGTAACCAGGCTCAAGACATGACTGATCTGCCCCATGTTACTGTCTCTATCTACAGCAGCTACACAAGATCAAAATGAGAAATTAATATATTTCTTCAATCCAAGATCCAGTTGTATGGATCTCTCACACAGGAAGCATTTTTTCCACTTAGAAATTAAGCTCCAACCATCTGGAATTAGCCTGAACAATCCAAGCTGTACCACATCCTGGGCTGCTCTGCTATACTCACCTCCATCAGCCTTCCCACATCCCCCCTGCTCCTACCAAAGCACCCACCTACCTCCCACATTTCAGGACAAGCTTGTGGCCAACAGAGAACACAGCAAGAAGAATACAATCCTGTGACAGTCTCTGCACAGTGATGGCACTAGCTAAAGGTCTCTGTCCTCTGCTTAACAATTCTGGTGTGAATAGAGGCATAGGGCATCCAAAATGGACCTCACCTGCCTGTCAATATTGAGATACTCAAACCTGAGAGATACTCAAACACACAGCAAAGCTCCATTTGATTCTTCTTTTTGTTTTCAAAACTTAAAACTGGCTGATTACCAAAGGGAAAAAAGCTGTTAGCACCACAGGTTAGTGACACATGAGGCCAAAACCACAGGGTGCTGGAATTCCAGAGCGTGTGCACGTCCCAGAGCCAGGGCAGAAGCTGCAACAGATCTACCTAGGCACTACTCAGCCTTTGCCCTTGCTTGCTATCTCTTTACACACAGTGTCATATTGCTTTTTAAACATTTGGCCTGCTCCTGCCTGGCATCTGCTCAAGGGCCAACTCAGGTGATACAGAGGGATGAAATGTCTGCTCTGGCCTGTGCTTTTTCCAAGCCACAGCAGCTATCCCACAGCAGCTGGCTAAGACTGCTCCAACGCTGCAACCTGAGACAACTGTTTTCGTGGATCAAGTTTTGTCCTCCATGAGCAGGTCCCTAGACAACAGAACATTGTACTGAGTGACAACTGGAACCAGTACTCACTGAGTGGTTTAAGGATGCTGCTGCTTGTCTCATCAGCATTTTCTACATCTGACTTGTCCGAGTAGTTCTCTGAGATTTTCTCCTTTTCTTTCTTTTCTTTGTGCCCAGGTCTTCTTCTGTGACGCCTCCTCCGCCTGTAGCTCTTCGGCACATGGACCCCGATGTAAATCGTGTGGTGACCTGGGGAACACAAGCACACAAATATTAACTTCAGCACTGGGCAGTTTGGGCACCACAGGCCAGCACAGATCATGCTGCATTCCTCTGAATCCCAAAATGGTTTGGGTTGGAAGGGACCTTGAAGCTCATCTCATTCCAAAACCCTTCCATGGCCAGGGACACCTTCCAATAACCCAGGGTGCTCCAAGCCCCATCCAGTCTGGCCTTGGACACTGCCAGGGATGTGGCAGCCACAGCTTCTCTGGGCACCCTGTGCCAGGGCCTCACTGCCCTAAGAGGAAAGGATTTCTTCCATATATCTAAACTAATCTTCCCCTCTTTCAGTCGGAAATCATTACTCTTTGCCCTATCCGTGTTTCACTCCAAAAGTCAAGTCAACTATCCCTCTTTGCTGGCCTAACATTAATTAGTCCTGTTTCTGTTGTCTCCAGATGTGAGCTTGGAGCTCTGTAGCTCCCATTTGGAGAAGTATTTTCGTCCCATCATTTCTGAGAGCACATGCCAGTGCAGACTCGGATAATTGTTGTCCTTGTGACTCATTTAAATACAAAAATAAACCCCACAGAAGGCCATCGTACTCATTCTGTAATATTGAACAGAGTGCTTTTCAAACACATTCTACACTAATTCTTCCATTTGTTTTACCAAATACACTGGCTGAACTTAACAACTACCTCATGCCAAGTGATTCAGTTGAATTGAAGAGCTTAGACCAACAAAATCTACATCACTTGACTGTGCAGTCCACTGTATAACACGTGCCAAAGTACCATTAGGTACCTTACACAGGTGCTACTATAAAGGTCCCACGCTCTGAGTACCATTAGGGTGTTATTATAACACACCAGAGGAGGAAGGACTTCTCACAGAACTTCCTATCAACTCCTACTTGACACTTTCAAAAAAACAAAATTAACCGGCAACAGAATAAGTGCCAAATTTCATACATTGGCTGTAAATTCCAAGGATGCCCTTGCACTGAGACTTGGATTTCAAACTAAAGCACTCCAACTACATTTGCCAATGGTTGTGCCTTTTTGTGCCTGATAAAAATGTTTTCTTTTCAGGGCTTTCTGCACTCTGTCAGCTCAGGATGAATATCTTGTGCTTACGGAAAGCACTTAGATGTTGTCTTCTCTGCCCAGATCATTCAGACATCTCACTGTAAGCTGTAAAAGCAGCTCTTACAAAAGCAACTCTTGAGAAATGAGAGCTGGATTCTGTACTTTGGACCAAGTTTGGTTTCCCCATTTCCATCCCAGAGCGGCTGAATGGAGAGTTTCAGAGGAACAGACTGACTAAACAAATTTATCTCAATGAATGACCCACAAACTAAACACGTGTCTCTAATTCGTCCTTATGATAAATCCAATCTTGGCGATAAACAACTGAAAATGTAGGCACAAAATGCTCAATTTCTGTAACAAACTGATTTGCCAATGAAAAACAAACCTGCATTTGCCGTTTCAAATTCCACACACCCCTGAGGCCAGCTGTGAGGCCTTTATTTTGCATGTTTGAACCTTTATTTTTTATGTTTGCTCATCTTGTTCCAGCCCCTGCCATGGGCAAGGGACACCTTCCACTACACCAGTTTGCCCCAATCCCCATCCAACCTGGCCTTGGACACTCCCAGAGATGGAAGAAAGAGGATTCTGGAGCTGAGCAGGGTTCAATCTCAGGCAGTGGAACAGTGACAGAAGAGGGTCCTGTGTCTGCTGCCTGTTGCCAGATTCACCATCTCCAAGGAATGGGATCACACCACAGAGGGCAAGGACAGAGCCACACAGACATCTGTAGCACAAAGACCTCCCAGAGCAACACGTGAAGATCCACTTCAGCTCTTGCGTGCCAAAGGAAATCCAGAAAGCTCTTCCAGCAACTGCAAACATCAGCTTTAAGGTGGCAGATGGCCTGAGTGCCACACAGGGACAGGGAAGGGGAGATCTCATCTGAGCACCAGCAGGAGCTGGAGGGTGGGGATGACCCCAGACAGACAGGGCAGTGGTAGCCCTTCCCAAGGGATTCTCACACCCAAAACTCTATCCAAAAGCCTGATGCAAAAGCTGTCTGTATTAAACAACATTCCCCTTTGAATCACTTGGATTCTGTGGTCAGCTGGATAATAGAAACACATCATAGTGAGCCTGCAGTCTTAATACTTTAATATGCTGCCAACAGAACTGGACAATCTCTTTAATCTTTGGACCACGTGTGCACAGCACAGATTTTGGTAATATGAAACTCACTTGTATGTATGCAGGCTAACATCTGCATCACTTTGCTGCCTTTCCCTTGTCTGAAGGCAGAGACTTATTTAATGTTGCTTGCTGCACCTCCCCCCACCCCCCCAACTGTTCAGGGAGGCCAAGCAGGACATTTTCTTTCTCCATGTACTTGAAGCACTTGGCATCTGTTTATATTGTTCCAAATGCTGAGATAATCTTCTAGGCTCCCTTCCCAAAGCGCCTGGAAGGAAACAATTGACACATACTCTGAATGCACGGGGCTCCTGGGACATTTCCGACTCACCGGGGGAACCCAGCCTTTCCCATGAGAACCACTGCCTGAGAAACGAAACGTGACACCCAGGCACCACAGGGACCGGGTAACCCAAACCAGTTCTCCTGTACACCCACCCAGCACAGCCCGGCTGAGGGGCTGCTCCCACGGCCCTCCCTGCTGTCCCCAGCACATCCATTACCCTCTGGGTGCACCTCATTGCACCAGTGTCTATTCCACAACGCTCAAACCCCACCCAGAAGATGCACATGCAGAGCTGCAGGTCTGCAGACCTGTTCTCTTCTGAGTAACAGAGGGCAGGGGCTTCTTTGGACTCAAACTGACTGTACCTGAATTCTCTGGCTTTTGTGGCCACAGACAATGTTGACTGTGCCCCAAGTCCACAACGAAATCATTTCATCTGATTATTAATAAAACAAAAAGCAGTCATCATCAGGGAGGTTCTCCTGGAAAAACTCAGTTGAAACCACATCTTTTGCCTTACTAAGAACTACTGAAGAACAGCAGTTCATGATTCAGCACCCAGATTTGCAGTTTGGGCATAGGAGACTCCCTGAATCAGTTCCACTGATGAAAACCCACTTGTGTATCACCCAGCTGAGGTTCTGTGAAATGCAGCACTCCCTCCTCGCCTGCACACATATCTGCTCATCATCAAAACTAGGTTGGATAAGGCTTGGAGCAACCTGGTCTAGTGGAAGGTGTCCCTGCCCATGGCAGAGAGGTGGAATTAGGTATCCTTAAGGTCCCTTCCAACCACAATCATTCTGAAAGATCACTTTATTATGATCCTCTCCATTTTTAAGCACTAGGTCTTTTTAAAAAAGGGTACTAGGGAATAGCTTTTGCTCAGCAAAACCAAAACTTGTCACTTAGAGAAAGGAGCTGAAAGTTATGGGATCAAAGGATAAAGTCTGCCTGCTGCATCTAAGAAGGAATCCTTCCCACATGACTGGATTCTTGAGACTCAGAGAGTGGTAAGACCAGCTCATAAAAAATCTCACACCAGCGCCTTAGAAGAAACAAGATCAAAATCTAATATTAAAAGTGTATAAAGGACCGAAAATAAGCTGAGCATTAGCAGTTTTTACCCAGCCCTTGTTTTTTCCCTTTAAAGACTTCTTTACAAAGAACAGGGAGAGTCACATTAAACCAAATCAGATTGTGACAGGCCCATGTGGTTACAGCTAGCCACAAAGCCAAAATCCTCCCCACCAGCTCTGGAGAAATATTTTAGGCCACCAGAAAAATGGGCTTTGCTCAGGTTGCCCCAGCCATGTCACTCAGAGGTCTATGGCATGGGATGGGAATGAGATGACCTTTAAGGTCTCTTCCAACCCAAACCACTCTGCCATTTAATGAAAGGTGGGACCTTCTCAGCCCATTTTCACAGCTCAGCCTCAGTCTTACCCCCAGTGAAGCTGAAAGCCTCAGGTAACCCCCCCATCTAGCATCTAGAGATCTGCTCTGCAGTCACACCAGAGGGGCCACATACTTTGTCAGCAGAAGATGGCACGGCTTTGTGCCCAAGGAGGTGTCAGCACACAGCCAAGCCTGCAGAGAGAGGTGGCAGCAGCCAGGATCACAGCCAGGTCAGTGCGCGTTAGAGCAGCTGCTTTTCAAACAACCTGGGCTTGGTGGCAGAAGGTGCTTTTCATTTTGTGTGAGAATCAAAGAAAATTAACAACATAAAAAAAGCCCACGGCTCAGAAGGACAAATAAATCAGGGGGATGATCCATTTTAAAAGGAAGATACTAAAAGCAGCACTAAGGAAGTCCCAAACTAAGCCCTGCTTAGTTTCAAATCAGCTCAAGAAATCAGAACAGAAGGCCACGCCATCACGTGCTGAGTGCCCTTAGCTCTACCTGGCTGCAGAGGGGTTTACAGGTCCTGGCAGCAGCAGAGGGGCAGGACCTCCACCCCAATCAGCTCCACCTTCCAGGACACAAGCTGTTCTGCACTCCCAGCATGGGATGCACAGCCAGCACAGCTGGAGAACCACTCACACCAGCTGTGGTAGAAACAAGGAACACAAGGAGCTCCCCCGGCACCGTGCCAAGGGCCAAGTGCTACTCCCATTCATGCACATGGACACAGACACGGAATCTCCAGGGAAAAACAAAACATAATCAGTCCTCCAGACAGGCTGCCCAGGCACAGTCCCAGGTCACCCACTGGTCCCCACGGGATTTGCAAAACGTACTGGTATTCAAGTGACTGATTTTCCATGCAAGTAAAAATCCATCAGTCAGCGAGACAGCACAAGGATTCACCGAGCACTTTGTGTAAATCTGAACAAAACCAAATGCAATAGCTGGAGACAGATCAGATCCAAATCCCTTCTCCTATAAACAGTAGTATGCAACTAACCAATTCTTCTGTGTTGTGGCAGTTTGCCAAGGAAAAGGGTCAGCATGAATCCATCAGGCAATGGGAACAACAAACATAAGGCTGAGTAGCAGGTTCACAGACTGATAAATGCCATCAAGGAGGTGAGCCTGCCATGAGGGAGAGAGGAAAGGGCAAAATGTAAACCAGAGGCTTCAGGAGAGACAATCCTGAGCTACTATGCCATAGAAAAAGGAATGAAGAAGGAACAAGAATAGAAGCATCAGGGATCTCTTTCAGTCTGCCATCTCCATCAGAAGAACCCCAAATTCATGGCTAAGATTCAAGTGAGGATCACCATCAGCAAGGAAGATGCAGTTCCTTAACCAAACAGGGAACTTGTGCAAAGATCATTTTATGTATTTGCATTACTGCACTTCATATCTTTGCACGCAGTCATTGACAGAAATGCCTATGAGGGGCAGGGAATGAGCTGTGCAGGGGAAGACAGGATGGAAATTGGAGACTTTTTTCTCTTCTTCTGTAACACCAGGCTTCTAGCACTTCAGTGTCTTCAAAAGGTCAGCATGGGATCGAAAGCATTCCCATGTAACAAAACTATAGTTAGACAGAAGAGAAGTCTTCTTAGCCATTTGCCTAAAACTTGCACTCCTCTGTTCCAAACAGATGATCCATGACCCAGACTGGACCAGCCAGATTCCTAAGAAGATTCAGAGGCCACTCCAGCAAAGCACGTGTAAAAGGTGAGTTAGATCTGAGCAATGGGACGGCTCTAAAAGACAGAGCTCACGGAAATCCAAGGAAAAAAATATCTAAATAGCTAAACAGTGGAAACAAACAAACAAACAAAAAATCCAAGGTGTTCAATTGTCTTCCTGAAGATCCTAGAAACCCTGCTAGTGCAGATGTAACAAAGTCAGTCAGTGGGGTGGCAGTGAATGAAGGGGTGGGCATTGTTCAGACAGAACAATGAACATGTGGTGGGGGTGTTCTCCCTGAGCTTTACCTAAGCCATTGCGAGACTCTTACCCACAACCCTGTAAGCTGCTTTTCTTTCTCTATTCTTTGGAGCTGTGAGAGGTTATAAAAGCCACCAAACCTGTCCTGCTGTGATCTGATCTAATCTGGCCAGAACTGCTTGGCTTCAATGGAAAGAAGAGTTAAAGAAAACATGAAGAACCAAGGCTCTGGGGAACAGGGCAGAGAAGAGGATCCGTGCTGGACTGTTGGATCTAGCTCTTGGGAAGCATGGTACCTTTGGATTTTCTGGCATCCTTTAAAACTATGTCCCCTTCCAAAATGCTCCAAATGACCACTCAAGAGAACTGATCTTAGCTGAAAATCTTTTCCTATTTCCATCTCATTAATTACCAAGACTGAATGAATTGAGTACTAAGCTGCACTTGACACTCTCAGGCTGAGAGATGCAGGCAGGATTTAGACCCTGCTCCAAGAGAAGAGCTGTGGTGTGATGACTAAGGCATCAGAAGGTGCCTCCATTCACTGGAAAAGGCTCAAAGTAGCCCTCTGCAAGCACCTCTTGATTGCAAGGCTGCAGTTTGATGGAAAAGGTGTTTGATGGAAGGTGGCCAGAGCTGGGGTTCCCAGAAGGCCACGCTGCTGCCAGCAGGGCACCCTGAAGGAATGCAAACAGAAAATGCTCACACAAAGGCTCCTCACCCCTCTCCAGCACCACACGCTTCCTGCAGGGAGCCAAGAGTTCCTGGGTCCCTTCTCGGTCTCTAAGCTTGCCCTGCGTTCTGCAATCAGCACAGGAACATCACCAGAAGGAAAGGAAGGGACAGGGCTCGAGGAAGGCTGGGATGATGCTCAAACCATCAAGCTACAGCCCTAGCACCAGTTTCCTGGTTAAGCCCAGTTTCAGCAGTTCTGGTACGAGAAGCACAGATAGGAAAGGGAACAACACTCCTATATTACCTGGCTCAGGCAACATGACCAGGCTCCCCAACACATTTTGGATTACCTTTGCATTTTAAATGTCCTAGAAAAATCCAGGAAAGCTCACAAGCACATCTGGGACTCACATCTGACAAGTGAGCAAAGGCTGTATCTGATTTTCTGTCTCCACCCTGAACTGTTATATCCAGTGTTACTGTACCTTTAAAAAGAGCTGTTGGGCAGAGAGGAAGATGGGAGCAGACAGTCAAACAAGCCTAGACTTGAATCCTGACTGAAATGAGAGCAGTTGCTCCCATCCAAGCTGCAAGGTGCCATGTGAAGGCCACCTTTCTAACTGGCACGGGCCCCAACAAAACTAGTTTCACTGCCAGATTGGAGAACTGATGATGGTTCCCAATCAGCTGGACCTGATGATCTTGAAGCTCTGTTCCAGCTTAAATGACTCTGTGATTCTAAATTGACTGGAGCTGGGAAAAAACGAGTCACTGTCAGAATGGTATGGAAACACATTCCTTCACCTCATGCTCAGCACATGCTGGCACAAAACTTATCACCACTGAAAAGAAACCACCACCTTTCCTTCACCATGGGCTGACTATTGACTCAGCTGCTCTTATTCAGTTTTCTCCACTTCTCCTGCCTGCACAGCCAGCTTATCACTGCCTTATGTAAAGCCAGTTTATCACCCTCTGAACTCACACTGCAGCTTTTCTCACTGAGCATGGAGTAGGGGGGCACCAAAAACCCCCTCATCCCACCCAGCAACCTTGGAGCTAATGCTGATTCCTGACAGCAGAGGAAAGACAGAGCCAGTGACCAGAAGGATATTCCACACAATGACCTGCCAGATGCTGCCAAGAGCAAGCAGTCTTCTGAAAAGTGCCATGGGGAAATAAAGCTGGAAAGGAAACAATCTGAAGACCTGAAATCCTTCATCACAGCGTTTCAAAGCTGGGGACATTTATACCACCTGTCTTGTTTTTACTTAGCTGTGTGGAGCAGCACTGGGTTCCAAACTCCACCTGCCATTCCCAAGATCACAGAATCACAGAATGGTTTGGGTCAGAAGGGACCTTAAAGCTCATCCAGTTCCAGCCCCTGCCATGGGCAGGGACACCTTCAACTAGCCCAGGTTGCTCCAGGCCCTGTCCAGCCTGGCCTTGGACACTTCCAGGGATCCAGGGACACTTCCAGCCACAGCTTCTCTGGGCAACCTCCTCACCAGCCTCACAGGGAAGTTGTGCCAGCTGCTGTATGAGAAGAGAGCACAAAGGCACTGCCTGAATCCTGTGAGTTTGGCTTTTGCAGGAGTAAAGCCCAGTTCAGTTTCACTGAAGCAAAACACAGCCTAGTTTGCCTCTACATATAAATTAAAGGTACCAAAGAATACTGATGAGCACATTCTGTGATCAGATTTTACCTGATTAATTTTTTAATCACATTTATTTCAGAAGCAATTAAAGATTTTGATATGAAACAGGTCATCTGGTTACTCCTGAAAATGGAGGAGGGTCTTCCTACAGTCACAGATCAAAAACAGACACCAGGGATGAGAGGAGAAGAAGAAATCAAAGAATATGGGCAAATACAGCTCATTTCTCCCACCAACAGCCTGCTGTTAATACAGGTAAAGATGTTCACAGTTCACATCTCTGCCCTTTTAACCTCTCTCCTCATTGATCCAACCATCAAGGACTAATCTTGGGCTTATGGCATCACACAGCTTTCTACCAGCAAAGCGCAATGACACAACCAGGTCCAGAATAGAAAGCAAGGAGGAGGAAAGTGCTAAAACAGAACAAGTAGTTATGGAACATCGTTACAAAATCCCTGGGCTGGCCTCCCTGCAGAGCTAGCAGCGCTGCAGTAAATGCCACAAGGCTAACAGGACCTAGGAAAAGTTTCCCCTAACAGCATGTTCTCCTGAATTCGCGCCCAGAGCAGTGCTGAGAGGTGCTATTGAAACCTCTACTTTGCCCATCATTTGGAAGGCAGGACAGGTGTGCTGCTCCCCATTTCCTAACACACGGAGCCGGTGTGCTCCTCAGGCTCTGCAGTGGAATTCTCAGACTTGAAATCCAGCATCCTCCACCCCAGCAGGGAGCCAGGGTAGCAGTGAGCTTGGGGGAAGTTCTGCTTAGAGAGCCAAGAATACCTTATCTCGCAGGATAAGGTGGAGCTTTACTTTTCCCCTCTTGCAAAATCGCTTCTTAAGTAATCTGTTTATGTCTCACATACCAGCACTCCTGACAGGGGCATTACAGCAGCACAGCCTTGCCTGTAAGGAACATGCAGTGCTCTAAATGAATGGGAAGGGTCCTCTGGCCCAGCTCAGGGCAGTGCCTCTTCCTGATTTCCCCCAGGAAAGCTGACTTGTACTTGCTTTGCTTCATGCTCTGCCCTAGACCTGGGCAGATCCCTTGTGTCACCAGGTCACGTTTCTGGGCACTTCCAGCCAAGCAACTCCTCCTAACTAACACGTACTGAATCCATCACCTAGCCCTCTCGTGGATCCAGGCAGCAGGGAGGAGCTGGAGTGGAGTAATTTTCAAATGTCAACAGCTGATATCACAGCGACACATTCCAGTGTAGGACCAGGCTGAGGTGCCACCTGAGAGACGGACTAAACAATCCCTGGAAGCAGGCCCAAGGGACATATTTCTGTCAGGTATGCCTGGTTTCTGTTAACGCTACATTTACTCAGCGAGGGCACAAGGGACAATTGTCCCACCCTGAAAATGTCTCAACTCCTTCCCAACGAGAAATGCCCATTTTTACCCCTCCTTAAAAAGCCAAGTCCTTTCCTCTCCCCTGCACCACTACATAACCAAATTAGTGGGTGGTGTGGTTGTGCAGTTGCTATCTCCATCCCACACACATAACCTGTGGGCATCACTGACAAAGTGAATGATGTTCCTCTCCTCTCCCAAAGAACACCCCAAAGAGGGATGCTCAAAGCTACACCTTCAAAATTCTGACTTGGCCTCTTTGAACTCAAAGCAACTTACGAAGTAGCAAAAGCAGCCTGGTTCTGAGGCATGTGGTAACGATCTGCTGGACAGTTTCCCCATTCTTTCCTGCTAACTCCTGTGCCAGGGAATCCCTGAGTTCTACTGCCCTATCTCTTCTGATAAAGGTTACAACTCCCCTTCCCCTCTTGGAAGGAAAAAAAGCAATCTCCTCTCCACTCACTTTCAGTGAAATTAAGTCTTTTGACAGATGCTTGCCTCCTTAAAAAACCCCAATGTAAGTGCAGGAACCTAAAAGGGACTTAAAAGCATCTGCACCAAGTGCCAGCTAAAGGTCTGCAACCTGACATTTTAGCTCTTCCATTGGATCTTAAACTGACAGAAGGCAGGCTTAGATTAGATACCGAGAGGAAATTCTTCCCTGTGGGGGTGGGGAGGCCCTGGCACAGGGTGCCCAGAGAAGCTGTGGCTGCCCCATTCCCGGAACTGTTGGACAGGCCTTGGAGCAACCTGGGCTAGTGGAAGGTGTTCCTGCCTGTGGCAGGGGGCTGGAATGGGATAGGTTTGAAGACCAGTTCCAACCACAGCCACTTTGTGAGCTTACAGCTCATCCCACACATGCAGACCATGACTGCACCTGGGGTGCACATTGGATACACACACGCATTACATGCACAGACCACTGTGGAGACACAGATGTAGCTGAGGACACACAGAGAACTGCACAATCACTGAGGCTGGAAACATGGAGACAAACAAGATCTCCTCCAAGCGCCGAAGCCTTTAATGCTTACCGGCACTGTGGCAGTGCCCCAGGTTTGCCAGGCACGCCGAGAACTGCAGGCTGTCCCGCTGCGCAGAGCGGAGCGGCTGAGGAGCGGCTCCCTGACCCACCCATCCACGCGCCCTACGTGCCCCGTGCCCCTGACAGATGCCACGGCCCTGGATCCTGGGTGATTGAGCCGGGCTGCTGGCAGGAGCCTGGCAGGAATCACGGCGCTGCCTTTAGCACCGCCGAGGAATTAGCCGGCCACACAGCCCCGGGGCTCTGCGGAGGCTCAGCCGAGCAGCTCCAGCTCCAAAGGCCTGTCGTGTACAATTAGAAGCACTTGTTTCACCTCCTCTCCTCGTTCCCCCAGCCAGAGGAGCTGCAGTTTGTCTGTGAGCCCAACTAAAGCAGATGAGGATATCCACATGGGAAGAAAGGATATAAACATACCACAGCCACAAGTGTGACTTCAGGCATAACCACATCCCCTGCAGACAGTCAGAAGGACCCTCCTGCACTCATCACCAACAACCACTTGCATTATATTCCTGGAGCATCACACGGGGCCGTTGCACATCAAAACGGCATGTGGCAACATTTAAGACAGTAAAACATAAAAAATATCCTCTCCTCTCCCTTCTCAAATGTTTCTGCTGTGCCAAAGTGGCAATTATTCCACAAGCAAAAGGCCAATACAAACCTGACCCTGCAGACTGCAAATAGCCTCATTAAACCCAATATGATGATTTACAGGGGCTGAGCACAGATTACTTCATCCCAGAGAGGAAGAAAACACAGGCTTTTTCGTGGAAAGGACTGGTTTGGTTTGCTGGAAGTGTTCTAACTCCTCTTTTTAGAGACTATTTTCTCTCCTACTGCTGGATTCTTTTCTGTCCATTACTGGTGACAATGACACGGCTGTAACCCTACACCTTTCAAAACATTTTCAATTGAAAAGCCAAAGGCATTCGTTTGCAAATAAAGAAGTTAGAATAAAATTATATCTTGAAGTCAGGAGGAGAAGGAGAGTGCTGCAAGGTGAAATCCTCTCCCTTCTAGGTAAAGTCCTACCCTATCCTCATCTGCTCCTTCTCCCCCTCTAGTTTATCAAGCCCACAGAGAACCAATCCTCAGAAAATGAGAAAAAGAGAATTTGCTGCCATGAAGTCACTCCTATCAGCCTCATAATTTTCCAGGAAGAAAAAGTAAACTCCTTTAAATTCCTTTTACCTTTGGGATTTCACAACATCTTTAGTTAGAGGGAAAACAAAAACACTTCCAAGGGAGTCTACTCTTTCCTTATGAAGAGAGGAAACTGTTTTCTCTGTTAAAAAGTTCTCCTTCAGGGGAAACCCCTTCTCTTTACGCCTCCCGAGCACAAAAGACAACCCAGGAAAATATTCACTTCCCGCCTTAGGTCCACCCTGACACTTGGTACAAATTCTGCTGGTTTTTCCACTCGGCTTGTCCACCTGCCTCCCCACTTCCATGCTCACTGCTGCAGCCGTGATAGGCAAGCATTGCAAAACTCCATTCATCGAGGAAAGCAAAGCAAAGAGCTCTGGTGTTTCACAGCCACTATGCAAGACACTGCAAACAGGACTTTGGGGGAAGGGGAAGTGCGTGCCGGCAGCACGGAACAGCGTTCGCTCCTGAACTGAAATAGAGGATTTCTCTAAAAAGTCACTTCCACCCCAAACAAGCCTACCCACGTTTCAGTCAATTTTAGGACGAAGTACTGGACAAACCACAGGCACCCTGTTTCTCTGCCCTCCGACTGTGTCCGTCCTACATACAAACACCAAAGCAAAGGCACCCTTCCTCCCCAGCAGTCCAAGTCTCTTACCTTCCACTTCTTCTTCATCACATACATGTTTAAGGAAGGAAGCCCCTCTATCCAGTACTGCCTCGTCCTCCATCCTATAGTAATAGAAAAGAAAAAAGGAATGCTCAGACTTCTCCTGGAGCGAGCTGTTTGAACCAGCCCAAGTCCTGGGCAGGTTAACTTGCAAGCTGTTGCTCATGTTCCTGTGGGCACTCCTGTCCTCCTTCCAGTGCCTGCTGTTCCTTCATAGAGCTCCTTTCACATGGCGTTTGCTTTAAGCTGGCCTCACGCAGCTCCAGTTCTGACCTTGAGAGGACATCAGTGGTGACAGGTGTGAACAAGGTAATCCCAGCTACAAGTCTTTGGGGGCTTTCCTGTTTCTTGTGTCTGGCTTTGTCCCCCCCTTCTCTTTTTTCCAAGAAGTGCAGCCACAGGGGCAGGCTTGGGGCTGTCTATGCAAGGGCCAAGAGTTTGTGGGATTGCAGGCTGCCTTTGGTGCTGCCCTGGCAGGCGCAGGGAGGTGAGCAGGCACACCCCACACGGACACAGCCCCGCTCCAGCCAGCCCCTAAGAGCAGCACAGCACACTTGTCTGCTGGGAGCCCGGCTTTGTGTCACATGCTGGCCTTACAGAAATCTGACATATGAGGATTATCCCGAGACCGAGCTACAGTAAGTCAGATCATCACAGCAGTCATTTATGTGTGTCACCCATTCATTCATCCATTTGGAGAAGGGTTTTAGTGGCTGCTGTCCTTCCCCTCCCCTTTTCTCTCCACCTCTGCTGTGCCTCTGTGGACAGCAGAGACTCCTAATTCCACTTCTGCCATTGCCATGCCTCTGCAGAGCTGCCAAGAACTCCTGCTGCTGTGTTCCCCCCACAAAATCACACCCTGCCTGTGTTCCGAGGGTACATCTGCAAATCCACTCTCAACAAGCAAACACAAAAATAATAAAATAATAATAATAAACAAAATTGGAACTGTGTTAAATAATCTCCTTAGAGGCTAAGTACACATTTGCTGCTCACTACTGGGCAGTCGCCATGGGAGCTTTCTATCTTAATACAACCGGGACCAAGCTGGTAACCTGTTTTCATACCAAAAATCAGGGATAAAACACCACCTTTTCCTTATATTCCCTCAGGGGAATAGGGACAAACTCAGTTCAGAGGGAGACACAAGGCTTTCAAAACTTCTTCCCATCCATATTGCTTCCATTCAAGATCCTTTGAGGGCAGTAGCAGCAAACACTTGTAGATGATCTTAAAGGAATATTCAAATTCAGGAGAGTATAAATACTGAACAGATGAAAACCAAGAATTCAGAATGCCTTAGGGTGTCTACCTTGCATGCCAATGCCTGGCTACCTAACTAGAAAAGAAAAAATAAGACTCAGCCACAAAAGGAAGTACCAGAGTCCCATTTCATGAAAGCAGTACCTCAGTAGCCACTCTCCCGCCTCTGCCAAGTTTTCCTCCACGTCAAGAACCTTTACTAACCCACCCCTGGCCTCAGCCTCCCTCTTAGTCCACAGCTCAACTCTCAAAACAAGTCTCAAACATGGCACAGATAAATACAATGAAGAAAAAGTAGGTCAGATTCAAACACACTACCAAAGCATATAGAAATACACGGTTTTCATTTGGATTATTGGATGGTAGTAAAAAATAAAGCACCATACCCAGAAATGTATGTGAGCATTGACTCCCAAGCTTAGGTCTAGTCCAAAGCCAGCTCCTCCTTCACACAGGCTGTTTCTGCCTGAATTCCAGGAGCCAGAGGATTTGAAGCAGAAATTTCCCTGAGCTAGGAAAGGTGCCATTCCCCAAGCAGCTGCTGCTGGGTGCAGAGGGGTGGGACGTGCTCCTTGCCAGCACAGCACACCAAGCCAGCACTCAGGCACACACCAGCCTCCCCTGAAAGCTCCAGCTCTCCATTAATTATTTAAGACTATTTACAAATCTTTTCTAAGGCAACAGAAGGGAACATATTCCATGGATACCCTTGGCTATTTGCAATGGTTGTGAAGGCACAACCCCATATTTTTTTTATTATTTTTTTTCCTGCAAAGCAGCACAGTAGCTCCTTGCTATAAACTCAACTGGAAACATCTGGAACAGATGAGACTGGATTTCCAGATCAAACACAAAGCACAGGAGCTTTATTCCTCTATAAAGTCTGTACTTATCCTGGCATTCAGCTCCATTCCCTGAGCACGCACAGGTGTGCAGGTGTGTAACACACCTGTGTGTCCCACAGCCCTGCCTAAACGCCGTGTCCCAAGGCCAGCTCTTCCATCCTAGGCAGCATCGGCCCAGGCATGGAGCAGCTGAGAAGCAACAGTGTGGTAGAGCAGAGAAAGGGAAAGGAAGGGAGCAATTTCCACTGCCTGCAAGGGATACAGTGCTGAGAATCCACCAGCTGCCATCCCTCTATGAGAATGCCTGCTCATCCTCCCCACAACAGCAGAGCATCCTCCTAAGCATCACCCTGCCAGTGCTGAGCACCCACAGCAGTGGGAATGGCTCCCACACTCCCAGGAACTTCACCTTGCCAGCCTGGAATGGGTTTACCATATTTAACAGCTGTGCTTTTTTAGCTTCAGAGGGTTGGAAAACTGATCAGCAAGGCTGATGCTTTCCCTGAAACGTGTATCCAAAGGAGCTGGGGGGTTTAAAGGGCCAGGAATAGAGCTTGGGTCGCCTTGGCACAGTGCCCCGGCTCTAATCCGCAGGAGTTTAGTGATTAGACTCCAAGCACCACCTCCCTTGACTTGGTCTTTTCTGCCCTTCTCAGATTATCACAGGATTTCTGTGGGCCAAAATCTAGCAAGAAAACATCCTTTACCAATTTGCACAGGGAAACTATTTCAGCCCCCTGGAATTTTTCAAATACTGTGAAATGGGAGTTGCAGAAATTAAAAAGGAAAAAAAAAAAGTCACGTGAAACAAGAAAATCTTCCCTTGAGTCTTCAGGGGAAAACTGGCAGACTCCTGTTGGTGAAGCACTGCAGCAAGACCACTATCCCATAGAAGACACACACGGACTAGGCAGAAGAAAAGATGGAAATAATTTTAGGGCCTCTGAAAAGAGATGTGCCTTTGGTTAAGCCTGGTTTACCAGCTCCCTGTTGGAAGGTAAAGGGGTTTTCAGGCACTTCTTGTCTAGATCCACATCCTCATGACTGCTGCTGCAACATTTTAGAAACAAATCTAAAAAAAAGAAAAAAAATTTAAAAAATACTGGGCTCCTATTTTCAGGATCTGACAGAACACGCTCCAGTGAAAAAACATGAACTGCTTGAGTAATTGGCCTCTCTGGGCTGATGATTAGATCAGTGCCAAACATTTTCAGAAATGATGTTATGTGTCAATAGGATTTGAACAGGAGTCACGCACGGCCAGCAGCAACTCCGCTCTGCCTGCAAAGCGCCGGCAGATCCAGCTCACAGAAATATTCTGCCCAGCTACTTGGAAAGAACAAGATCAATTTAGTACTAGCAGGGATCCCGGACTTTCTAATGGCTGCGCCCATCTGCCAGCATCTGTTCTGCCCACCACAACGTGAATTCCTCCTGCAGGTCTCTGGTTGCACCAAAGATTCGCACTGCATCTTCCAGGCAGCGCAAAGCAGCGAGTAACCTCGGAGTTACCGTGCCCAGCGCTACTCCAGGCGGAGGCCAGCTCCCCCAGGAGATGGAGTGCTGCCACCGCCCGGCTGCTCAGCTGCAGAGCTGTGAAACTTGGAGCACTGAGCAGAGAGGGAAAGTGGTGTTTGGCGTAAATAAAGAAGGACTGATGTGGCAACACGAGATGTTGTGCGGAGTTACAACTCGCTGGAGTGAGGAACTGCGTAACAGAGCTGGGGAGCCAGAGGGGAGAGTTACTGCTCACTGATAAGCTTTTTACGATTCTGCCCATTTCCAACGGCTTTTGCAATCAGGAAGAGACTCCAGCAAACTCTGAACTGCACAAGGAAAAAGAAACGGAGCCAGTTCCATAACTGAAGCAGTGTAACACACAGCCGTGAGAAAGTCCCATTAAACAGCAGCCCAAGGAGCTGGGGCTGCGACGGGCTGATGGAAGAGGGAGAACTCCAGGTCGCAGAGCAGCAGTGCCGGCAGCAGGGCTCCGGACGGATCGGTGGGAGCTGCCAGCCCTCGGGGTGCCCACCCAGCCGTGCCGCACAGCACCGGCTGTGCCACGGCTCTGCCAGGCAGCTGTGGGGAACCCGGCTGCTCTCCTGGGAAAGGCAAGGGAAGTAGGATCTTCCTGAGTGTGCAGAGTCAAGCACCTTGCGTGCTTCACAGAGCACAGCATCAGTGTCCTGTCACGGCTGTTTTCCTCAGAAAACTACCGTGATCAAAGCGGAGTGGGAAGGCATGGATGGGGATACTGCAGGAGAAAAGACAAACCCAAGCGAACAGTGGGCATCTTGGGCTGAGCTGTCTGGCAGCTCCTAAATCCCACAAGGTTCACCCCTAAATCTACCACATACTGCTCCCCCTCACCACATACCTCCATAACACAAAAGGGGAGACTTGTTCTGGTAGGAAACATCCACAACCCCACACTGCTCCCCACAGGTGTAACCAACACTACTCGTGACAACCAGCGTCATCCAACCTTCAACTACAGATGCATCAACACGGACGGATTGGCCAGACTTGAAGGCTCCCACAGATGGGACCTGGACCTGAGCAGAGAGAAGAGCCACCAAAGGCTTCCCTGCCAGTGACACCCAGTGCCCTCACCAAGCCACCCAGGTTAGATGCCAGGTGCGTGTGGGTACCTGCGTGTATGCGCATCCCAAAAGGAATGAGTCAGCAAGCCAAACAGGCTGCTTCTGTCAGCTAGCTGGGCTTAGGGGAGACAGAGATAACATTATTTCTTCTCTCTGCAACCTGTGAAGCATTCAGACACTGCAATTGTAGTGGCCAAGAACACAGGAAAGCAGGAAGGAGACTTGGTCCCAGCAGATGCTCTCACAGCCCATACGCAAACGCGTGAATAAACAGACCTAATGTGACCGATCCCTTTTTAGGGCCCTGATGTGTTCTGGTTTTCTCACATACTTGCATATGGGCTCTATCACACAGAAAAAAAGAGCTTCTGACTATACTCGGCACAGCCTGGTTGATGCACTTTTGGAACATGTTGCCAAATTTATCCTGGATGCATTTTCCCCTGTCAGCTCTAAAGCAGCATTTATTTACAAGCTTTCTCAGCAAAAGGCTGTACTCACCCGGAGCAAAGCAGGACAGAACCCTCTGCTTTGCACACAAATAACTTGCACTGTAATATTTATAAATCAAATAAATTCCCAATTAAGTCATCTCATTAGGTGAAATGTTTCCCTCTACAGAGGTGTTCTCAGGGATTGAAATTAAGTCCCATGACAGGATTTAAATAGGAGTCTCAGTTCTTGACTAAATCTTGTTTTCAAAAATTCTTTACAGACTGGAACGTCAAGAACTCTAAATGCTTTATCTCAACTCACAGGTGAAGTCTATGAGAGCACCTTCCTGAAACCAAGATAAGAATCATTTGAATTCATGATGGCAAAATAAGTTCCATCATTTGGGTTTTGATCTCTGACAACTTTTGAACTCCGACAAGTTCAGAAGAACTCTTGAAGTTGGATATGTTCCAAAAATGAAATAACTACTAGGAAAAGCAATTAGGAGGGAATGAAGTTACAGCTTTCTTCTGCACAAACAATAATGTAACACTATCAAAACACAGTGAAATATAAGTGGGAACACTAGGGCAGGTGTAACAGTTGAAGCCTTTGCCTCATTGTGATTAAATGACTTATCATAAAACGACACGACAATAAAAACTGATAAAGTCAGATGCCTCTTCGGTTTCATTTCCTTCTCCTCAAGGAAAGCATGGAGCTGAAACTGGGGTCTCAGCAAGGAGAAGGCTGCCTTGCACTCCAGCTTCATTTGAGAACTGCAGGATTTCAGTGCAAGCCCCTCTCCAGGACAGGGTGAGCCTCTGCTACCATGGACCTGACTCCTGACACATCCCACATCCATCTGCTGTATTTCATGTAGCTACAGCCAGGAAAAGGTACAGAGACACCCTGTAAGGAATTCGGGCTTTGTGGGATGGAATCAAAGAGACAAATCCACAGGAAGAAGTGATTCTGGACAGCAAATACTATAAATCTTTCTGTTTGAGGATAATATAAACCAGACATTTTTGTAGCTTTGTTTTCCACAATGGATGAAATAGAAATCACAAAAAAAGCTTTCTCTAGAGGCAGAGTGGCGTCAGGTTTTAAACCCATAAGCAGTGGTGGATTTTTCCTCAAAATTATTATTTCAAGCCAGCCTGTGGCATCTGATCTATTTTTGGCTATTTATTACCGTGACAATGTCATGTCCTGCAATATTTTTGTTACGGTTTTATGCCCGAGAGGCAACTTCTTACTTGGCCATGTGTCTATCTGAAACCAATGCTGTTTATACAAGCTGCTCCTTGTTCCAGCCTCCTGTAAGAGCTCTTTTTGAGGAATCTGTGCTGTGTCACAGGAGCAGGTACCATGGGCTAAGAAGCACCTGCAAGGTTTCAAGCATGCATTTTACATCAGCTCAGCACAGCAACTGCAAGAAACTTTTTCAGCATCTGCTGCCTGGAACCTCCAAAGCAAGGCACGGGAGGCCTGATCCTGAGGCGAATTCCCAACTATAAATGAGGACGTTAGAGTGGGCAGCTCGGTCCCACGTCTAAAAGAAAAGAGTTACGTGGAATGGGCGGTGCTGGGTTTAAGTCCATTTCCCACTGAGCAAAGGAACAGTAGTGTGTACAATGAGGGGTGGGGCAGCACACCACTGGCACCATTCACCCAGGGCTGCTTTTCTCCAGGGAAAACAAACCAGCACGCTCAATCCTGGCTGCTCAGCAAGCAGCCACCTCCTGCACTTGTCCTCTCCTGTAACTGCTTGGGGAAGTTCTCCACTGCAATCACACCAGACAAAAGGTGTGAGACCAGCTCACAGCTTAATTTCACCTCTGCAATTACAGTTTGAAGCTTTTCCCTTCCCTCGGGCTTCAGACTGTCAAATGCACAACTCCTAGAGCTGCGTATTGTCTCACCAACACCTTCCCAAGCAGCTCCGAGGTGCTGAAGCCCCTGTGAAATAATCTCAAAGCTCTGGACCACTGATAGTAACATGGGTACAGAGCATGTGCTGGCTTCCTGCTGCAAGGACAGGCAAGACCTGATCCAGCACAATCCAGACCCGAGCTCTGGCTGGCAGAGGCAGAAAGCCTGGTTGTATAAAACATTTTGGACACATCTGAAGCAGCCAAGGCAGCTAATGCACTCTCAGCACTTCCCAGAGTGCAGGCGCAGCGTTTCTCATCTAGTTCTTGGCATTCTGAAGCGATATGTAGATTCACAATATGCTGGTTTCAAAAACATAATCCAGCATAAAGGATATTTTTAACATGGATCATTTTGGGAATCTGCTTAACCACTCGCATGGCATTATACAAGAAGGAACTTCTCAAAGTGCACTTATCCTCAAATTATGCAAACTTTACCTTGTTACTAGATGATAGTCTCTGTAAAACTGCAATTCTTCCAAGTTGGAGCAGTTGCTCCAAAGTAAGAAGGGATGTGGTGCCACTTGAGTTCACTTCCAAAGGAGTGTGCAGAGAGCACACAGCTGAACAACTAAAATAGACAGGCAAAGCCATCCAAACCAAAAGCCAGCACACACACAAGACTCAGGCAGAAGAAGGAACTCCAGAAGTATTAGACAAGCAAAAAAACCAGTGGGCTTTGGACCTCATCCTCACCCAAGTGCCAACTGCTCAGCCAGAAGACTTGATAGTGACCATTCCCTGGGCTGATGAGACAAAATCTCTGCTGAGGAAGGCAGTAGTCCTGGTGCATGCATCAAATCCTAATTCAATAATAGTCACTCAAAACTAATGCAGACCTGAGAGCCAGAAACACAGACACCCAGATTTCAAACTAAATGCCCTTCTTGCCTTCACTGGCTGCAACGGGAAGGAGAAAAAAAAACCAAAACAAAAGCCAGAGAAAAGAAAAAAAACAAACCAACAGACAAAACCCCACAAAAACACCACAAAAAACACAAAACCACAAGCCAATGGAAGCTTACTGAAGATAAAGAAATGTTTCATGATAGAAGAGGAGAGAGGGGAGTAAATGCAAAAACCAAGTTATTCTATAACTTGAGACTAAACTGAAGAAAAGAATTTGATCACTTCTACCAATTTAAGCTCCAGTCATAAGAGAGTCAGTCACAGCCCAGAGCAGCATGGACCCAGGTAGCCATCCTGTCTCCCAAGAGTGCTAAGGGCTCAACAAAACTCTGATTACAGCAGCACAAGCCACAGAGCCAGAGGGATATAGGTCCCTCCCAAGTGATACCCACGAGCAACACTAAGCAGAAACAAACCTGCAAGTGACACTTCCCTTCTGCACGGCCACAGATCCTGCTCCAGGAGAGCATCTGCTGTGCCTTCTGGGGGCTGGGATCAGGCTATTGGGACAACCATACACGTAGTCCCTGGCTACCACTTACCAGACTTATACCCACAGGAAGGAGAACTTCCGCTCCTCAGAATTTCACATGGTATTAGAGGGGCAGGTTGGTAGGAAACAGCTGTTCCAGAGCACCGAGAGCCACTGGGATATAACAGTCTGGGAGAACCTCACTGCCATGGTCACTAGCCCACAGAGAGCTCATCCACACAGCCACACACCTGACAGTGCCTGCAGAGAAAGCAAAGGGGGATTTTGTACACCTCTAAGGAACATGCCAGCGGAGCACAGCACCACCTCCAGGTGCCCTTTGCCCCTCCATGCACACAGCTTGTGAGAGCAGCGTGTGCTGCTTGGACCCACTCGACACCTCGGCTGGGGCGCGTGATGGCAGCGAGGAGCAGGCCGAGCCCGTGATCTTTACACTCAGCCCTGCAGACTAATTAGTCTGCATTAATAAGGGTCTGGCCCAGAGCAGGCGGGGGCACATGATCGCGTTCTCACGGCATTAGTCAGCTACGGGCTCCTTCACCAGGACACCAGCTCCAACGGGAGGAACATGATGCAGCATAAAAGCACAGTGGTATGAGCAGACAACACATGATCCTGCATAAAGGCCATCCATTTAGCAATGTTCAACTCACCTCAGCAGCAAAATGCCTCTGGACTGGCATTTTGCTCCATGGGAGAGTCAGGTCCTTAATTTGGTTCTCAGCGCCCTAAAGCTGGATTTACTGTATCCTCCAACGACGGCCAAGAGTGCAGAACCCAACTGCTGAGCAGGCAGTTCCCAAGTCTTAACAAGACTGTCCTCTACGTGACATCCATTTAAGGGCAGCTCAAAATAGACCTATTCATATCAGCCTAAAACAAGACTGTGAAGAAAACAACAACCCGAGAGCTGAAAAGTAATTTCTTGTCAGAAAGTACTCACAGCTACTTCTTCTGAACTCCTTCCTTGTGACCCATCAATGCTGTCCAGAAGAACAACTGTGAGACAAACCTGGTAGGAACACAGCAATGCTGATAAGCGGCGCTGTTGCAGGACATCCTGCGTCCTCCAGAGTAACCTAACACCAGTATAATGACTACTGAGCTTGGACAAAAGACCAAGCAGACTTCTGAAAGAGTAGAGGAAGTGAGATTTTAGCATCGGTCTTTCTTTCAGTGTCTGGAAAACTTCATCTGCTCTAAGAATGAACTATGAAAAAAGTCCTTCTCTGGATAGAGAAAACCTAAAAAATTAAGATCACTTTCATCTTCCTTTACCAGAGGAAGGCTACTCGGCCTCCTCTACTTACAAAAGTTTGCCACTGGAACAAGCTCCTCTCCCTCCATGGCAGTTGACTCCTTCTGACTCCAGATCATTAGTTCATAAACATGAACTTCCCAGGCACTCCTCAAACGTTCCCTTCAGATTTCTCATGTGACTGTACAGCTCAGCCCTTGACCCATCAGGATTTGAAGCCATCGTGTTTTAACACAAGCAAGTGCTATAAAAAAATCTTTTTACAGGTCACACGTTCTCTCTCCTCTTCTTCCCGAACTCCGTATATAAAGCAAGAGTTGCTACTTCTGTTTTAGGAACTCTAAACCCCAAGGCATCCTCAAGAACTACAGCAGCTATAACATTCTGTGCTGCTCTGTCTGGGGTACAGCTAATTTTCTTCTCAGTATGAGGCTAGTACGGGGCTACAGTTTGGATTTGTGCTGGAAACATACAACTCACAAATGGGAACTCACAAATGTAGTTACTGCTGTGGGAGCGAGCAAGCAGTGGTGCAGTGCTTGGTTGCCAGCTGGGGTTAAATCAGGACAGTCCTTTTTGGCATCCAATAGAGGGCACAAAGAGTTCAAAACAACGGCAGATTTGATTGTAATGTGCTAGGTGGAACTTAGAGCTGTCATAGCTGTATGGATACTCATCAGCAGGCTCCTGCCTTGCCATGGGCATGCCTGCCTGGCTGAATGTGGCGCCTAGAGCCCATCAGGAGCAGCTTTTGCTTTCGGTGCTCGCCGTGGTGCTTATCAGGCAGCTCTGCTGGGCCTGGGAATGCTCTGATAACAGCAATGCCCACATGGCCGAGCTGGCAGAGGCCAGCGCAGGGATACTGCACTTCTGTCCTGGGGAGGCTGCAACTCCAGTGGGAGCTGAGCCCATGGGCTGTGACCTGGGGATGATACCCCAAAGGATAACTCCAGGCTGGAGAAGGGACATCTCAAAGCATGTGGCCAGGCCCATGCTGCAGCAGGTACACCTTGAAGCATCGCTGGCCGTGCATGAGGACATGCTGGAGTACCACAGAGCTCGTGTCCATCACCCACTGCCTGCTTGCATCCTCTTTTCCACATGCACCTGCCTAAAACACTGGAGGCAGCCATTCTTTCAGAAGAAGCCTTGGGAAAACAACTCTCTGTAACACGCCTGAAGTGGTTTGCTTTGGCAATAGATATTCATAAATACACAATTCACAACAGGATTAAAGCAGCTTCCACACTCCTTTTTCAAGCTGCCAGGCCACCATGGCTGAACCCAGACACGGTCATTAGTCACACATTTCTTGAAGACACCTGTTAACAAAGAATAGCTTTATGCCCAGCACCTAATTGCAACATGGCTGTTTAAAGGTAAACAGGAAATGGGCTATGGTAATATTAAATCCCAGTTATCTGCATCCATTATCTTGCATTTTTTATTGCTAAGCAGAATGATTGGTCTGGGAACAGAGCCAGAAAAGTTGGGCTGATACCACAGTTCAAGACTTCATAGATATTTCTGAGAACTACAAGTTAAGGGTCACATCCAGAACTGAACTGACCTCTCCACAAAAACCCGCAGGTACCTCCACTGAGTCACAAGTCAAGCCTTTC
The DNA here is from genome assembly GCA_013397075.1 of Rhabdornis inornatus. Classification (NCBI taxonomy): domain Eukaryota; kingdom Metazoa; phylum Chordata; class Aves; order Passeriformes; family Rhabdornithidae; genus Rhabdornis; species Rhabdornis inornatus. The sequence goes on along the minus strand of VWZS01008617.1, from coordinate 486,523 downwards.
CAGGAAAACAGAGCTGTTGGCAACCCAAGGCATCACTGAACCAGGAATACTTAATGCAAAGGTGTCCTATTCATCACTCACAATTAAAAAGGCAGAAACAAGTTCGTTCAAGAAGCATGGCTCCATTCGTAGAAAAGCTATTACAGAAACTTTCAGCCTTCACAGCAATCTCTACACTCCCACATTTCTGAAAATTCAGGGGACATCCAGGTTACTTGCTGGGAGAGATATTATGAGCATGATGGGCTTAAGTTGTTTTTTCAATGCTTTTTAACAAATTAAGTTGCATAGCTAATGTTCAGTGAACTGGGCTCTTTTAGCTTGATCTTTAATTCAAGTAATTATTTTAAAAGCTGGAGACAGGATCTCCATTTACTCAGTCTCTGGAGAGGATTCTGACACTGGAACACACAGTTGGGGTTTTTTCACAGGCTTGTTTTGCAGCATATTCCCTTTCAACAAAATCCATACACTGTATTCCTGGCAAAGGGAAGAGAGCCATGATCCAAGCAAAACTCTGGACTCAGATAAAAACACGGGGGTCTTCCTTTTGCATCAATTCCTGTCATTTCACTGTTCAGTTCACAGGTCCAGAGTGTCCATCCCAGGTTAAATTACAGTATAAGGACGGCAACTACATGCCTGCCCCTTCAAGTCACACTGCAAACAGGAGTAAGGCATGAAGCTGAGCAGTCAGAGCATCCTGGCTGGAGCCCCGTGCCCACAAGAGCTGAGCAAGGGCGCCTGGGCTTGCCTTGCCGACGAAGCACGGGCCTAAGCCCACGCTCGAGCCCAGGCTTGCTCACATTCCTTCCATGCTAGCAGGCTCTCAGGCTGAACTTCAGAGCACTGCCAAGGTGCCAACACAGAGCCCAGCAGACCCAAAGATCAGCAAGGTGCCACATACAAGCCGGAACCCTCCAGAGTGCCATGGCTGGAACCACACACCCACCTCATCAGACACAGCGCAAAACCTCTTCCCCAGGCACAGGAAAGCCCAATGGGCACAGAAGGACACAGAAGGCATTCTCCAAGCTTGTATGACATGGCAGCTGTATGTCATGGGAGACAGCCTGCCTTGTGTCTAAAGCCCAACTCCAGACTAGAAACTGATCATTCACCATCGATTAAAAGGTAGAAACCTTCTCTTCCATCCTGAGTGAGAAGCCTTCACAGAGTTATAGGGAATCATTGCATATATCACGTTCTGGTAGAAGCAGTTCTTGCTCTTAGGCGACAATAATCTCCTTTCCATGCACATTCCAGGGATATGCCAATAACAAGACAGAGATACAAAGCCATTCTGAAACGGAGAGCATTTCAATATCTACTCAAGGTATTTTTTCCAAAAATTCACTGATTGTCATCCAGCAGGTAAACTGGGATTGAAAAGATAAGCTAGGCAGATGGACAAATAACGGCTCTAAGTTCATTCCAACTTTACAGTAAATCGATACCCTATTCTACAGCCTCACTCTAACACCACCCTTCAAGTGCCTATCAGAGATGAACTCACGACTTTGCACTGGTCTTTCACTGATTTCCAACCCCACCCTGCAAGCAGCTCATGACTGCAAGCCAGACTTTGTCCCTGCACCCCTCTGGCCCCACTTGATGAATTCTCCCCCTACACTGTCCTATCTCAGCATGCATTTCTTTCGTTCATGCTCATGCAGGACTCACCCCAGCACCGCACGCTGGCATGGCCTTAAAGGCCAACGAGTTGAATTGCCTCAAGGCCAGAAATCACCTGTGCTGAAGTGTTTTGTGGGACTAAGGCAACAGCTCCACATCTCCAACCTTTCTGCACTGATACACAGGTTACTGCACTGAAGCTCCATCATCAGCACCACAAACACGTCCAGCACTGCTCCCAGGGAACACCACACCGAACTTCTACTGGGACAATACTGCTCAAACCCCGTTACTGCTCACCTAAGAGATCACGAGATGTCAAACAACGGATGTGGAACACTCCCATGACACCACACGCTGGCTTGCCGTGCCATTGAGGCTCTGGAACGGAGCTTTGCTGCGGACACAAGAGAACAAAACCCCATCTATTTTCCCCTGGGGATGATTGCTCCTGCCCAGAAGAACACACAGGCAGCTCTGTTGAGCAAGGCTACTGGTCTTGAGCTGTGCTCTGTGTCTGCTGAATGCACAAAGTGTCAGACAGGGAAGTGAGCTCAGACTAGACAAATTTACCAAGAATTTAGGTAGCATCCGCTTCAAGATGACCACATTTGCCAACTCTGAGACCTCAACAATATGTGCAGGTCCAATTCCTGTGTGTAAGAAACACACTTGAATTCCAGTGCTACAGATAGGTTTGATGTGCCCAAATGCCACTTTTCCTTGAGCTACTGAGCAACTATTTCCCAGCTTCATTTTAAACAATCTCATATTTAGCAGCCTCAACGGAAAGACCTTTATGCTTACGTCAAAGGGCTGACAACGTGTCTGAAGTGTTATACAGCCACCGGTACAATAAAAGCAGTTAACTTTTGCAACCTTCTGTTCAAGGTTAAGTGTTGAAATGTGTTCAGTAAACCTTCAAGATGCGATTAAAATTAAGTAAAAACTTACTTTAAAAACTTAAGGGGAAAATACCATAATCTTCAAGTTGTACATACCATTGAAAAAGAGACATAAGTTCTGTTTCTGCACCTACTGTACAAAATAAAGAAAACTGAAAAAATTTTAGTAGTTGAGTTGCCAACTCAACTACTCAACTACTTCAGTTGTCCTCTTTGATGTCAGATTACACATCTGCATAGTCATCAAAATCAAAGCATTTGCATGTTTTGTTCAGAAAAAGTAGCAGAAAAAGACAGAACACACCGCAGGAATAACTCCTAAGTGAAAAAAGCCAAAAATTTGTTGCACATGCAAACCCACCAGGATTTCTTGCATAATACCAGCTCACTATGATAAGTTTCAAAAGAAAGTAAAATTCAGTCCTGGGAAACAATCACATCAAATACCAGCCTGTTTCATTAACTTCCCAGATGAGCAGCAGTCACGTCACAGAGGTCAAAAGAAGAGGCATCATAGCTCTCTATCATTTATATATTATACATAAGCGTATTATTAATAATAATATAGTACTAAGCATAATTTGAGTAAAATGAAATAGCTTTTATAATCATCATTAATAACAGAATGAAGTGATTTGAGTAATACTCAGTCTCGAAAGAAGTCACGGAACAATTCCCACCACCAAGTTCTTCAACTCACTTTGGGATGCCAGAAGTATGGATCAATACTTATGGAAGGACAATTAAGGCTTATTTCAAGACAGAATTAATACAGAGTATTTAGCAAGTATTTATTACATGCTAGCAAACCAGAAATATGATCCTGTTCCCCTATAAAGGTAGCTACATAATACAGCTAGGATTTGAAACACTTGGAAAACTCTCTTGCCCCACTAAAAGAATTTCCTTACGAGCAGAAAACATATAGATCAGCCTTACTCTCCCTCTCCATACATACTTATACATATAAATAATAAATCTATGTTAAATCCCCCCTCAGCCTCTGTTTTACTTTGCAGCAGGATGAACTTTGTGAAGAGCACACGTTTCTGGAAAACAGAAGCTGAAAGTTCATTTGCAGCACAGATTCAAAGGATTCTGATATTGGTGACATGGAAGCAGCTCTTCTGATTTTTCTGGTGAGAAAATCAGATAAAACCAGGCCTGTTTGTAACCTCCTCTGCTGTGCTCAGGAGGCTCAGCCACACTCCAACAGCATGGATCTACATGCCTATTGAATTTGGACAGAAATCCACTTCTCCAAATCAAACTGAAGAAAACTGTAGTTTTCTCTGATTTTCAAATTTCTCATAAATCTCCATGCAACTTCACTGCAGTGCCAGTCCCTATGGCAAATTCAAATACGTTCCTTATGTGAAAGACTCACAATTGTGGGACAGTAATTCCAAGACATTTTTATCTCTCCAGTTAATGTAATTAAGCCATTGAAAAACAAGAGCTCTGCAGCTTTTTACTTATGCTACGCACTGCTTTATCACCCAATTATGGGTGCAGTAATTGTCTCTGACACTGTGCAACAGCAATAAAAAGCACTGCTGCCACAAACTGCGCACAATCCTGAGCAAAGTCGGGAGAAATGAGATGCTACATCAACTCAAAGTTCAAGGGCAGGGGGGCAGAAGCCTTGCTTTGAGTGATTATGGGAATTCACTGTAATTGACCAATTTATAGCTCTATTTCGATTTCAAGCCAGACAGCGAAGAGCTTTCTTTACAGAGTCAAGAGAAAGAGCTCTGCCTCCCCATCCAAGTCCTTATGTTTTGAGGGAGCACAAAAGAGGAGCTTTCCTTCCACCAGACACAGCACAATGACACAGAGACGTGCTCCTTTATCAATATTAACCATAAACTGCTATTACTGGGTTTTCAAAGAGCACTCCCCCCCTCCTGAGCCTTCTAAGTGGATTTGAAGCCGGAAGCAGCTAATTGACTTGGAACGAGGAGTTATCAGAACCCTTTTCATTTGCTCAAAGCAAGAGTTCAGATTCTAAACCTAATGCACGCAGAGAATACGTGCGAGACGGGTCGCTGGAGCGTGACGAGGATGCTCTCACAGCGGGGCCATGAAGGCATCTCACCAGCACCAAGGCACCTCCACACCCTCCTCCCAAGTCCTCTGGTTCTCCCAGCCCACGGGGAGGAACCGGAGCACAGACCAGTACAAGACATGCTGTTTTGATGTGGCTGTGTATAACAACGTCATGGCATAAAACCCAAAAAATTTAATTAAAGAAGATAAATTGGTTTACTAGCAAATCCACACTAACAGATGGCATGTACACACACAGGAGCATCACTTGCTGTACCCACACGGCCTGTTTTTGGGCACTCACGTCCCAAACACAGCACATTTCCCTCAGTATTTCCTTTCTCAAAGCAACACCTTTGCCTTTATGACTGCATCTTTTTGGCAAGGCAGCCCCTCCGACTGCAAATAGCTGTTTGCACACTTACTGGCAGAAAAATAAGGACAGTTTTTTTTTCTTTAGCCTATCACACAGCGGTTTTCCTTCACAGCCGTGCCCGGAACACTTTCCAGCTTATTATTTATTACTGCTGTCCAGGGTGGCAGCATTAGAAAACCTTCAGCCAGAGACACACTCTGCTCCTCCACCCTCTCTGATAAGCAGGTAGATCTGAAAACAAAAGGAGTTATAGATTTTTCCTTATCACAGGGCTGTTTTTCTTTGAACTGTACTTTGTGCATAAATTCAACCTTCTCTTACCAGCTTAAGACATCGGTAACCAAAGCATTTACCCTACACCCACTGCATTTTAAAAGCTCCTCTTAAAAACCTGCTGCAAGTGACACCACAAGACAGCACCAGTATATGAGGCTGCTTTCCAGCAGCAGAGAAGTTTCAGTATTTAAAACTGTAACATGGAAGTTTAAGGGAAAAACCTGCACAGTTCTGAGATGCAGAAAATCCTGCCGGACCTTTCTAGGAGCAGACAGGGTAAGTGCAAGGGTGTTACCTTGCCAGGAATGCCCTGTGCACACAAATGAAAGCTTCATCCCTCCTCCCCATAGCTGGGAAAAAAAAAAAAAAAAAGAAAAAAAAAAGAAAAATCCATAATTGCTTCTCACCCCACCTCAACACCTTGCCCCCCCACTCATCTGAGGTCAGCAGTCTACAGTTGCCAGTACCTCGAAATCTTGGGAATGCAGATCCCTAAAGTCCAGCCACTGCTTTTAAAAATGTGCAATTGACGCTCAGCAGGATCGAAGGGTAAGTTACAAGCAAATCCTCCTACTTCTTTTGGAACTTGAAAATCTGTGTTTCCTTCCTAACAAGCTGAAGAAGCGTCCCTGCATATTGCACTAGCATTTGCCCTTCCAATCCCACTGACCCTCACCAGCAGGTGAAGTTGATGAGAGCTAAAATCACCAGCTGAAACCAGGCTTTGCAAAATTAACTCTTCCATCGTCTGATCCAGGAGTCATCAGAAAAAGTCTTTGAGCATGGACTGGCAGTTCAGGAAAGGAAGGGCATGGCCTAGGACAGATCAGCCCATGTACATGCTCTGAGCAAGCAGAGACGCAAACAGTCCCGTTTAATCATTCGGCACAGGACTGGAACTGAGAACAACATGAGTCTCATTCAATAGCTGCTGCAGTTTGGGAGCCCCAAGGTTCTTTTGGTGAGGGGGGCCTTTGAAAAATTTCCTACTGATCTCAGCCAAAATAAGAACTAGGTGTATTCCTGCAGCCTATCACACCAGCACTTAGCAACACTCGGTCCCACACACAATATATACAGCTCTGCACATTTTGCTAAAACCAACTAGTAAAGTGTTTTGGGGGTTTTTTGTTTGTTTGTTCTTGGTTTGGGGGTTTATTCGTTTGTTTTTTAAAAAACAGAAAATATGTACGTTATAGGAACAACCAGAACAAAGTCCCTAAGCAGCTGAGAGCACGCACGCACCAAGTCAAGTTTAGATGCACAGTAACTACGCCCCTCTGACACAAAAGCAGTAAGTACCTATATATAGTATATGGAGCAGCTCTCCGACGGAGCTGGGCTGCTCGGACCTGCCCCAGGGCCCGACCTTGCTCCTCACGCACCCGACTTAACCAACAGGAGCAGCTTTGCAGAACGACTCCGCGGTGCTCCCGCCACGCGCCCCGAGCCCCGCTCTCCGGGGAGAGCCCGCTGCCTTCTTCCATGGCGTGGGAGCTCCCTGCACATCCGAGTGCTCCTCCTGAACGGGAGTGCTAAAAGGGATGCGCTCCGAACAAAACAAAAATCCATTAGTAACTAACGTTGTAAAGAAAAAAAGAACAAGCCTAAAGATGGTTAAATCCTCGTTTCCGCGAGTGCTCTCGCTCTGGACGGCAGCGCTTCACAGGAAGCACAGAAAGGGCAAACAAACAGCAAAGAGCTCATCTTGGATAATAAAACACTCCATACGACCATATACCAGGTGGAAAACTGGAAACCTGGGGAAGACGAGGCTGCCTATCCAGCGGCTGCTAACAACTCATTAAAGATGAACTGAAACGGTAAAAAAAGTTTTCAAACACCACGAAGCGTTTTAGAAGTTGGCTCCAGCAGAGCTGGGCACCGAAAAAGACACCGAGGAGGGAGAAACGCAGCCCGGCGTTCCCACGGCCGCTCCCGCTCACCCACTCACCTCCGGGGCTCGGGCTTGCGGCGCTCCTCCAGCTTGGCGGCGGGCGGGGGCTGCGGGGCAGCCGGGGCGGCGGGCGGGCTGCGGACGGGCTCAGCGGGGCATGGCGGCAGCGCTACACCTGCTCCTCCGTGTCCGTGTGGGTGAGAGCCCGCGGCAGCCCGAGCGAGCGGCGCGGCTGTGCTGGCGGCGCCCGCCCGGGCCCGCATTTAAAGCCGGCGGCAGGCTCGGCCGTCCCCTCACCCGCTCCCATCCCGGCCCGTCCCGTCCCATCCCATCCCCGGCCGCCGCTCGGCGTCACGGGGCCCGGGGCGGGGAGCCCGGAGGAGGAGTCTGAGGGCCGGGGCTGCGCTCCCCGCCCCGAGCACCGAGCCGCGCCGGGGCAGGTGCGCGCTTCCACGGCTGCAAGCGGAGAGCAGGGGCGGCCGCGGGACCGACCCCCCCCNATTTGCCCTTCCAATCCCACTGACCCTCACCAGCAGGTGAAGTTGATGAGAGCTAAAATCACCAGCTGAAACCAGGCTTTGCAAAATTAACTCTTCCATCGTCTGATCCAGGAGTCATCAGAAAAAGTCTTTGAGCATGGACTGGCAGTTCAGGAAAGGAAGGGCATGGCCTAGGACAGATCAGCCCATGTACATGCTCTGAGCAAGCAGAGACGCAAACAGTCCCGTTTAATCATTCGGCACAGGACTGGAACTGAGAACAACATGAGTCTCATTCAATAGCTGCTGCAGTTTGGGAGCCCCAAGGTTCTTTTGGTGAGGGGGGCCTTTGAAAAATTTCCTACTGATCTCAGCCAAAATAAGAACTAGGTGTATTCCTGCAGCCTATCACACCAGCACTTAGCAACACTCGGTCCCACACACAATATATACAGCTCTGCACATTTTGCTAAAACCAACTAGTAAAGTGTTTTGGGGGTTTTTTGTTTGTTTGTTCTTGGTTTGGGGGTTTATTCGTTTGTTTTTTAAAAAACAGAAAATATGTACGTTATAGGAACAACCAGAACAAAGTCCCTAAGCAGCTGAGAGCACGCACGCACCAAGTCAAGTTTAGATGCACAGTAACTACGCCCCTCTGACACAAAAGCAGTAAGTACCTATATATAGTATATGGAGCAGCTCTCCGACGGAGCTGGGCTGCTCGGACCTGCCCCAGGGCCCGACCTTGCTCCTCACGCACCCGACTTAACCAACAGGAGCAGCTTTGCAGAAAGACTCCGCGGTGCTCCCGCCACGCGCCCCGAGCCCCGCTCTCCGGGGAGAGCCCGCTGCCTTCTTCCATGGCGTGGGAGCTCCCTGCACATCCGAGTGCTCCTCCTGAACGGGAGTGCTAAAAGGGATGCGCTCCGAACAAAACAAAAATCCATTAGTAACTAACGTTGTAAAGAAAAAAAGAACAAGCCTAAAGATGGTTAAATCCTCGTTTCCGCGAGTGCTCTCGCTCTGGACGGCAGCGCTTCACAGGAAGCACAGAAAGGGCAAACAAACAGCAAAGAGCTCATCTTGGATAATAAAACACTCCATACGACCATATACCAGGTGGAAAACTGGAAACCTGGGGAAGACGAGGCTGCCTATCCAGCGGCTGCTAACAACTCATTAAAGATGAACTGAAACGGTAAAAAAAGTTTTCAAACACCACGAAGCGTTTTAGAAGTTGGCTCCAGCAGAGCTGGGCACCGAAAAAGACACCGAGGAGGGAGAAACGCAGCCCGGCGTTCCCACGGCCGCTCCCGCTCACCCACTCACCTCCGGGGCTCGGGCTTGCGGCGCTCCTCCAGCTTGGCGGCGGGCGGGGGCTGCGGGGCAGCCGGGGCGGCGGGCGGGCTGCGGACGGGCTCAGCGGGGCATGGCGGCAGCGCTACACCTGCTCCTCCGTGTCCGTGTGGGTGAGAGCCCGCGGCAGCCCGAGCGAGCGGCGCGGCTGTGCTGGCGGCGCCCGCCCGGGCCCGCATTTAAAGCCGGCGGCAGGCTCGGCCGTCCCCTCACCCGCTCCCATCCCGGCCCGTCCCGTCCCATCCCATCCCCGGCCGCCGCTCGGCGTCACGGGGCCCGGGGCGGGGAGCCCGGAGGAGGAG
>VWZS01008617.1:434567-477140 GCA_013397075.1 Rhabdornis inornatus | reverse complement strand
CCCCCCCCCCCCCCCCCCGCCTGCTGCGAGTGGCGCTGGCCGTGGGCACCCTGTGCCTCAGGCCGGGAGATGCCATCCCCCGAGCAGGGGGATGCGGTCTCTGGGGCCGGGCCGGGTGGCACGGCCGGGATGCTGCCCACGGTTCCGGCAGCCTGTCCCACTCCCACGGCAGCTTCCCTGCCACTGGAAACGCACGACCCGGGGCGCTTCTGCGCCAAAAACACATAGCACAGGCGAAAACCCAACCAAACAAAAACCTCAAAAACATTAAAAACCCAACAACAACAACAAACCCAAGAAAAATACAGAAACCATAATTTAGTCAGTGCATTATAATTTTCCAAGGAAATAGTACCTTACATGTTACTTCTCCTTAGCTTCGAGCATGGCAAGGCTCACCTTGCTTGCCAGCCTGGTCCTACTTCCTCTCTTTCCTACACAGACACTTCTATGGGCACTAATCACCCTTCCAAAGGCTCCCTGCAGACTGCTGTTGGACAAGAGAAGCAGTGCCAATATCCCACATCTTGTTCAGTCAGCTGTAGCTCCTGCACTCAGCTTGACTGTCCAGGCCAAGGTGACGAGATCCATAAAATATTTTTAAACCACGGAGCTCTGCGAACTGCTCACAAGGGACATGGCAGAACGGCAATCCTTCACGGGAAGTATACGGACTCCCAGGGGAACGAACAAAGGAGGCTATTGTAGCTCCACAGGGGGAAAATTCCCCTTCTTCAGCAAGGTTTATGATTACCACACAGCAACTGCCCCTTCAGCTGCTCCTCAGCTACCAAGCTCCACCTTTGTCACCCATCCAAACTCTGTACTAGGGAATAATACGCAATCCATTGGCCAGGCAAGAAAAGCAGCGGCAACAGAAACCACAGCACTTGCAGAGCGCAGCGAGAGCGCTGCAGAAGGATGTCCCTGCCAAATTCCTCCTCTCCTTTCTGCTGCTGCCATCCCTGTGCTGTCCCCAGACACCGAGAACAGATGATTGGGTTTAGGTCACTGTCCCCTTAGGCCGCTTAATGTTTTCCTGGAAGACCTCAGAGCCACAGTATGCACATGAATGGGTCAGGACTTGGGCTCCTCTGTTCCCTTCAATAAACCCAGTTTTTTAAGAACCTGTTTTTCAACAGCCAGTGAGTTTCTAACAGGCACAGTGGTGACTCCCATCACTTAAAACTATATTACATTTCAATTAATGACAGTCCCTGTGTTAACAAAAGCAGAGCATCACATCAGTTGAGAAGCTTTGTTACTCAAGTCCTAACCCAAATAACTGTACATCTTCCCTCTTCCAAAGGCTCCAAAGCAAGGACTGCTCTCTCTATGCCCTAAACCCCTAATGATGTGCCGGTGAGTCTGTACCTTCACCTCATTTTTAAATAAACTAGGGAGCTCCTGAAGAAAATACACATTAGCTACTTGAGAAAATTGCTGTTGCTTTTTGCCGCTTAGATAACTCGTGGGGGTTTTGGGATCTCCCCAAGCATTGTGATCCCTCAATGAAAGCACCTCACGGATGCTTCTTAGCAGCCAGCTCTTAGCTCGCTGTTTCAGAAGCAAACCTAAATAACTGTACCAATTCCAGGTCCTCACAATTCACTGTAACTTCAAATACTGTAATTTTAAACCTGTGCATTGAATTTTCCGGCTAAAATAAATGTTCTGTTATCAGGATGCATGATTCCAAGTCAGTCTTTAAATATCACATCGCTGCTTTTAATCATCTAAAACGCTACCAGAGCCATTTCCAGAAGTGCTTAAATCAAGAGCCAGGGTAGCAGTCTTGACCAAGTTTTAAAATGAGTACGCTCTCTGTGCAGATAAACACCCAAGTAAAGTGCACTAATGATCCTGTCTGTCATTGTGACTGACAAAGTAAAACCCGCTGGCTAGAGCTGACTTGTCCGACGCATGTATCTCTGTACTTTCTGGCACTGCTTACACACCTCTGCTCGCACGTTCCCTTTCCAAACCTCCCCAGCCATTCCCAGTATTTTTCTCTGCCTGATTTAATAACCAGAGAGGAGCTCGTCACTCAGCACAACAGCCCGTTAGCTTTGCCCTCACTGCACAGGCCACAGAGAAGCAGCTGGATTTGGGAAGATTTTGGCTGACTTTTTGAACCTGCCTTCCAAGGCCGCTGGCTTCAGCCCTGCTCACAAAGCTTTGGTGAGGAAAAGCTGTGCCGACGGCCTGCGCCGACACCCCGGCCAAGGCAATGCCTCAGCGGGGCACGGGTCAGGATAGCACCTTCCCCAAAACGCCTGCTGCTGTACAAGAATTACTGCTCTGCCTCCTCATCCAGCGCACACATCTTCCTCACTCAGCCAACTCAGGAACCCATCTTCTAGCGAGGTCACGCAAGGTATCACTGTCACTGACAGTGTCTGACATGCGTATGGATAATGAGAACAGGCAAAGTTCTGATGGTAAAGATTAGACAACACATACATGCGCATGCTCGGTGGAAGTGCTAGGGTAAAACTTTCCCTGTGGGCAGGTTATTCCATAAATACATCTTGCAGCATTTCTGGTGGATTCCTCGGAAGCTGCTCATGCTGACCACAGCACTGTCAGTCAGAGGCGATGTTGAACGAGATGGAAACTGGCAGCTCCTGCACTTCCAGGGGTTTGTGCAGACTGCCCAGTGATAAAATATTTGCGTTGGATTAAGTCAGAAATTATTCAGCATAAGTCAGGAAGTTTCAGGGGATAAAAAAGATTTCAAGGGAAGGATGTAGGTGCAGAGACCACAGCTGTACTTATCACAGAGGCTTTCAGTATCTTTTCCTTGGCTGACAAACGTCAGTGCCAAGTCATCATGACAAAAGCGGCTCACCCTGAACACACCTGTGCACGCAGCAAATCCTTTTTACACCAACAAAAAGCCTCAGGCACCTTTTCAGGACTCAATCCTTGATCACAGCTATTCCTTGTGACCTTGAGGTTTCAGGGGTTTTTTGGTCTGTTTTACACAGACATGGGTACTGCAGCCGTTTTAGCTGCTGAACTCAACAAATTCCTGCCCTGCATTCCTTAGTATTTATTACAGCTGAATTAGTACAATAGCACTGATTTCCAAGGGAACCACAAAAAGCAACTCTGTAGCTCTCATATTTGTATTCAAGTCACCAAGAATCAGGACTTGTCTGTCCTTTCCATCCACTTCCTAAGGAATCTAGACAGAACATGGCATCTCAGCAAGCACTCCCTGAGAGCTGATTAGTAAAGGTCTAAGGTGAGCAAACCCATTGCTTTTGGAAACTTTTCTAACAGTGCTGCCTCAGCCAGCAGTGAAAACAACGTGCAATGGGATGCTGGCTCTGAGTACCTGCTCAGCCCTGCCTGCCCACTCCCTGTGAAACCACTGCAGGGCCCTTGGAAGAAAAGCTGCCCAATTCCCACTGACTTCCCTCCCTGGCTCACTGATTTAGAAGAGGCAGAAACAGGAGGTGCTGCAAAACATTTAGCTGCAGTAAGACAGAGCAGAATATTGGAGGGTTAAGGGGGTTTTTGTGAAATGCTTGATGTGCTTCTCATGAATAATGCACCATGGCTGCCTGAGAGCAGTGAGCCATCCTGGAGCACTTGGAGAGCCACTCAGGTCACAGCAGTTCCTTCATTCAGGGCACAAGACAAGCCACGGGATTTCATCAGCTGAGGGTATTGATTCTAGTACCTTCTAATACTTCTGCTAGCACTGACAGTATGGCATGTTTGCCTCAAGAGCTTAGAAAATACAAGTTGTGTTCCACTCCTCTGGGAAGCAACACAGGTATGAGCTTTGCAGAGACCTGTGAGCAAGCCTTGCCAGTCTGCTACCAACTTCCAGGACTGCATTCTCTAAAATGCTTACATCTCCGTGCAAAAACACCCCTTTGTCTTTCCAGCAAGAGCAAGTCCTCCAAGAGCACACCAAACCGCCACACCTTGTGCATCCCTCTCTGCCAGGAGCCCGGAGCTGGCAGTGCTGCTCGAGGGCCCCCTGCTGGGAAGCACCCCTGCTTCTCATCCCCCCAGCACCCCCAGATCCACAGCCAGCCCCAGGCACAGCTCCCCGAGGGGATGAGCTCCCCGTGTCCCCTCAGCAGTGAGCAGGGGGGCAGCTCAATGCCCCGGCCCCAGGGAAAAAGCAGATTTCACACGCCTCAAGTTGTGTCCTGCTCTGTGCTACAGGGAATGAGGCCAAACCAGTCGTTGGTCAGAGCCAAAAAACGCAGGGCTTTGTTAAAATAAAGAGTGTTTGTTCCTACACCCACAATAGCCACCGGAGCGTAGGATACCCAAACACACGCTTCCGCCACCTCCAACTGTTGGGACACTGGGACAACAAATACTCTCTCTCTGGAAGGAGAGGGCTAAGGAGCTGACTGAAGCACTTCTGTGCTCTCAAGCTCATCACCTGCTCTCTGCTGCAGAGCGAGTTCAGACAGAAAGCAGGTCAGACGGGACACAGATCCTTTCACTTCTCAGGGTAGGAGGGAAGTCAAGCCCTTTGAGCACAAGGCTCATTGTATCCACATAAAAATGGGGTACAGACCTGACTGGGGTGATACGGGTGGCTGCAAACGGGACGAGCAATATTTATATCAGGAGGATTTCTTTTTTTCCCTGTTTGTCCCCAGCTGTCATTTTGATGAGTTTCTTTCTCTTCCTCATTCCTCCAAGAAAAGCCACCAAGAAAGCTCAGAGGGATGGGCCAACAAGCCCTTCAGCCCTTTTGTAGAGCATGTGTACTGTGATCCAGAACGATTCTTCTGAGCACTGAATCCTTACAGAGCAACAACCACCATCTTTATCAAGATCCTCCTCACCTCCTGAGCACCAGCTCAGGAAGACTGCTAATATTTTATCATTGACTGGCAGGACGAGGAAGAATCTCACCCACTCTCAGTGCAAGGCCAAGTCCGACAACACGACTAGTACAGACAAAAATCACAACTTACTTAGATTTCTACTGTCAAAACACAGCAGCCCCCAGCCAGCCTTCTTCCCCTCTGGTTGAAGATAACTTCCCACAAGCAGATGGTGACAGGCATCAGGATCAGAAATGCTTTCCCTGATGTACACTGTTCCTGCCTGCTTCTCTAAAACTGAATCCTTCCTCTACAACACAGAGCATCTGGTCTTGAGCTTCCCATATCCTGAGGAAAGAGTAACTTGAACGGCAGGTCACTGTGACCCTCTTAATTCAAGACTACATCTTTTCCTGATGCTAAAAAATGCCATCTGGGACACCTCCACAGGGCTTTGGATATGCCAAATGCCAACTGCAGGAAATCTGAAATACACCATCAGTAACAAAGATAAATCACTGATTTCTCTCCTGATTTCTCTACCTCATCCAACCGTATACTCACCTGAGCAGCCTTCTCAGATGATGTCTTACACTGGATACTTGTGGGGAAAAAAGCTATCAAACTGCCACCACAGGAAACGAGACAGTAAATCCACGGACATCTATATTGCTCAGCTCCAGACAACCTACCATTGATTGATTTACAGTGCCATTTAGGTCATTGCTCTTGGAACACTATTTTCCCCTTACTTTGCCAATTTAAACAACAGATACTCATTTCAATGTTTCTTCTTTTTCTCAGTTCATCTCAGCTCTTTGCATTTAACCATTTTCCTATTGTGATAATACAGATTCTATTCCCAGTGAAAAATGTGTTTCCAGTGGTTAACTTGTCATGTGTTGCCTGATCTTCCCTCTGCAGGCCCTCTTTGGATACAGAGAAAAAGGCTACCCAGGAACAGCTGGTACTTAGAATACATCGTATTTTCTCTTCTGTAATTTCATTTCTCAGCTCCTGATAATTTTTAAGGAGGACACAATTTGTGATGCCACACAACAAAGGTTTGCTTGGTTTGTTGTTTTGGGTTTGTCTTTTTTTTCCTTCACCTACAACTTCAGTTTACTATCCCATTGTCTATCTTGGAGCATCAGAAATGTTTTCTTTTCTTTTCAAATAATTAAACAGCAGCATCATTCACTGCTTTGGATTTTCACATCTCTTGTTCTCCCTCTCATCTTTTCTATCAACAATTTCTAAACAAAACATTGAAAACCAAACATTGGCAGGACACATTTAGCCAGAAATTTGTACTCTATAAATAAAGCTTTCAGGACTTAATGACTATTAAATTATTTGTTAGGTAACTCCAGCAGAAACAGTCTAGTATAGAGCAAACAACAGCTCCCTGGGAGCATATGTAACTCTAAAAGGGCTTTGTCACTTTAGGGCAGTCTGAAGAACAAAGCGTTCTAGGAAATAAAAAAATTGGAGTGAAAGTAAAACTAGAGAAATGTGTTGTCCAAGCCAAAACAAGGCAAAAAAAATAAGGAAAAAGCACCTCTGAGAGCTGACTGCTCTTTCAATGCTCTTTGCAATCCCAGCCCTCTGCTGCAGCAGCTCCTGCAAGCACGGGCAGATGAGGAATACCCCCAGCATGCAGCCCCAGATCTTGGGGATTCATCCCAAACAAAGGGAAAAGCAAGCAGAGCTGAAACCTTCCAGAAGCCACACACTCCACTGGAAAACCTTTGGATACCTGTAGGTATGAAAACCTTGCCTGTCACAGATGCAGTAACCTGGTCTAGCAGAAGGTGTCCCTGCCCATGGCAGGGGGTTAGCATGAGATGACTTTTAAGGACCCAAAGCATTCTGTGATCCTCTGATATTGAGAGTCGCTCCCCACACTCAGCAATCACTAAGCTGTGCCTTTATGTGAGGCAGCACCAGGAAGTTAAGATGAGAAACCTGCCCACAAGACCTGTTGCTGAAACCACCTATTTAAATACCTCTCGTGGTTACCTCCAGCAGCAGTCCCTAGTGAAGGCTGCAGCCAACAACCCACATCCAAGCTCCTCTCCACAGGAAGGAGGCAATTTGGTGAGCAGGAGTTGAAAGCCAAGGAGTGCCTGGTGCTCTGGAAGCACTGGGAAGGGCAGGCAGTGGAACCTCAGGAGCACTGACATGCAAGAACAGCCATGAGGACCAAGCTGTCACATAGAAGAGATGAAATCTCCAACTGGCTTCAGCTGCTCCTGCCTCCCAGCAAGCAAAATAAATCCAAGGCATATCAGCTTAAGACTAATAGAAATTAAGGCACTGTATGAAATAAAAATGTGCAGAAACAATATCTTCTGCCTTAAAAACTAATAAACTCAGACTCCACCTCAGCATTTGTGTAGCTACAGGAGATGACTGTCCTGAGACAACATCCTGCTCTGTGTGCTTTAGAGCTCAAGCCTGACGGAGTATTGACAGATATTTGGGACAGCATGTTCTGGTGGAGCCTTTTAGCAAAATACGAGTGCTGTCAAAGGGCAGGCTTTCATTTTATGCTTGTACAACTCCAGAATAAAATATTGCCTTTGGAGAATCCCACGTATCATTTGATTAATACAAACACATGAGCACTACTTCCATCTCTCAAAGCCTTGAACTTCTGGCTATGTTTTTCCCCACACGTGTGGTCCCACCTCAAATCTCCCATCCATCCTCACCAAGAGATGGGACATGGTCCAGGCACCTACCAGCTCATCCTCTGAGGCCAGAGCATTCCCTTACCAAGCTCTGCAGTGGAACAGGCAAGAGGTGCTCTCCAGGGCATGATGTCTTCATGCACAGCCTTGCTTGTGGTGGGAAATGCAGCCTGGGGCACTGACATCCTTTGTTTCTCCCCTGCAGCAGCAGCAGGGTAATCCGTGTTCAAGCACTGGTGGTATCCCTAGGCCTAAAGAGTAACTATTCCAGGTGCCCTATCCATGATAGGGACAGTGGCAGTGAGGACACCAAGGCAGCAGAAGCTGAGGGACACTGTATTCCCATCCCCCAAGACAACATCTTCTGGCCTTTTCTTTCTCCTTTCCCACCTATCTTACTCTGTGAGGTTAAATTCCAAGACTCCTCACTGAGCTGCTGGGGAGATTCTAAGGAATATTAACTGCTGCTTGAAATGACTTCAAAGGGCCTTTTTTCCATCTCATATTAATAGCTGGAATGAGGAAATTGGTTTGGATTTCATACTTACATCTGCTCCCCAAGTCTCTGCGCATTTTAAAACCCCGCCTTAACCCCAGCCTCCTGCTATTAAGGGCTCCTACTCCATACAGGCACTCACACCCATCCCTTTCCACTTCCCCATAGATCCACAGCCCTGCGTTCCAACTGGCAGCCAGAGGTACCAGAAATAACCACAAGAAAGGCTGCCATGAAACCTCCAGCCAAGTTTTGAAAATCCAGGCACTTGCCCTATGCTTAGAGGGCTTCAGCTGAAGGCAACCTGAACTCGGGCTCAAAAGGTTTGTGTACCAGGGATCAAATATCAAAAAAACGTAAATGCAATTACCTTTTTTTTCCCCCATAAAATCACGCAGGATAACAGTTGTTCTACAAGGCTGTTAGTGCATACTTGTAACACTCTGCTGCTGCTCCTGCCCCTCCAGTACTAGCTAATGGCTGGTTTTCATTCCTAAGTGGTCCCCCCAGCCCCCCCGCCCGCCAAAGTCTATGCTACAGTGATTTTGGAAACTGGGTCAAAATGCAATTACTACATTCCCATGCTTTGGGGTGGGGAAAGAAAAGAAAAGAAAAGGAGGAAGAACGGCAAGAAGCAATGGCATTGGCAGTGAGCCGGCACTGTGCTCCCCTCCCTCCCTCTCACCTGTGCCGCAGCCCCGAGGGCTCCCACAGCCGCTCTTGTTTCCCAGCACAGGCAGCAGGGAAGTCCCAAGGCAGGGCCTCCTGGGCTGACCCTGGCCACCCCTGCCTGCTCTCACAGCGGTGCTGGAGGTCGGGAGCAGGTGGAAGATGCAACTGGGGATAGGGAAAAGACCCTGAGCCAGGCAGAAACCCCTGCAGACAAGAAGCCATCTGTACCCTGTGATTCCTGGGGAAAGCTGTAGCATGCAGATCAGCTCTCCAAAGATCTGCCCCAGGATGTCGTTCCCATCTTTTCCCCTACTGTAGCATAAGCAATGTATCCCAGCACTTCGGTTCCCCTGCTCCACTGCAAACATGTTCCACGGGAGAAGGAAAGTATTTGTGTTTAGACATGCCCTTATTATTGTCACACTTAGAGCACAATCTATCTATCATACCTTATCAAATTGCACATCTTCAGCATGCAGATGGTTTGTGACGACACGTTTACGAGGCTTTCCAGTATGGAAAAGGAATGACTCAAAGACTTATTTGTGCCACGTCTTCCCAACTAGGTCTTTCTGAGAAACACAGAGCCCATTATACACACCCCCTGCCTTCCTCTCTCCCTAATTGTTCCTTGTACACACAGTTGTCACAAACCAATTCTCGTTGCTGCTCCTCTCCTTGGCTTTGTTTTCCACACTTCTCAGAATATCAGCTCCAATTCTGCAGCATTTGCTGGCTCTGCTCCCAATTAATAACTGCAGGTTAGAGTTGGGTCATTATGGCTGCAGATTAATGCTGAAAAACATTCAACAGCTTCTGAGAGACACACGACCTTTCTCTTGCTAACACGGAACATGGTTTATCTTGCTATCCCAGTGTTCCAGGGAGATGTTATACCAGTTATCTGAATGACTGAAACAGATCAAAAAGTTGGCTCCACAAGAGCACCTGTCGCTGACAACAAGCCACAAGGCTGATGTTACCCGAGAAGTAACTGTATATGCTAGCACAGGCTAGACAGATCACACATAGGACAAAAAGAATGAATTTTCATGAAATCACTCTGTCTTCATGCACATACCAGCAATTAAGCAAGCAGGGACATACAGTAAAATGACAGACTTGCACTGGATATCTGAATTCTTTCAGGCTTGTTGCAAGGCACAGAACTGTGAAAAACCCAGAGCTGGCTTTCTGAGGACTCTTCAGTTCCTAAATTCTCCAGAAAGCTCTCCTGTTACAATAACAGAACTGGTGCAAAAGACCTTGCGCCTGAGAAGAGTCTTATATGGGTCATGACCCGTATCAACAGGAAAATCTTGGTGAAATACCAAGTCTGGCACAGAGAAGAAAGGCAGAGCTACGATTTCAGCCTGGAGATCATTGCACCCCTCCTGGTCAGTTCTGCCTCTCAGTGTCCTGTCCCAAACCGGGCTGCCCAGACCTACCTCCAGTCCTTCCACAGATCCAGCTGTCCCATGGGTTCCTTGAGCAGGAGAACCAATGGCTCGCAGCAGCTGGCCGTCCACATTTGCTCCAGTTCAGAGAGGCAAAGCCCAGTAAACGCTGTCCCACCTGAACAGACACTCCAGCTCCAGGCCTGTATGACATTTACCATAACCCACTTCTTCCCACCCCTCTGCCCCCCCAGTGAAAGGGATCAAAATAGTTTCCCCCCCGTGACATTTTGCTTCATTTGCCTGACAGGCTGTGAGAGTGTCCCCATTAAAGCCTCTGAAAGCCAAGCAAGAGCAGCAATGCCTGGCGCCATCAGGGTGAGCCCTCAGGTGGGGGACACCCCACGAACACCCAACCTTTCTGCTGCTGGCACAGAGGGCGTGGGGTGCAGGACAAACTGCAGTATCCCACTGCTACAATCTGCTCTGCAGATACCACGGGTGAAAGGCGAGCTCCTTGCCCAGTGACGCTGTAAGTAATACGTGTTGGCTGTCTGTCTGTGGGCCGAACTGCCCATCTTGGGGCTGCCCTGAGCACCTGACCCTTCACGCCCTCACCTCAGCCCATCCCTCCCCTCATGTGTTATTCCTGGAAACACGGTCCCTCCACAAGGCAGCCCCACGTCCTGCCATGTGCCTTCCCTGCACTGCTGCTGTGGGACCCCACCTCAGGGCAGCACGTGTGGACATGAGGACACGGTACCACTGCAATCTCGAGTTTCAGCTCCAGGCTGCCAAGCAGAAGCAATAACAAGAAGGGAAAGCTGCATCCAGTTCCAGATGAAGGCCAGATAACACCTGCCATCAAAAAGAAAGAGCTGGCATTGGGAGCCAGGATGTACATTTTCTTGGTGTACAGAAGCACTGAAGGCATTGGAGACCTGTGGTTCAGCAGTGGACTCCACAGTGTTCCTCTCTTATGTCACTTGGGTTACTCTTCATTGCACCTACGCTTGCCCTCATCCTGGTTCTGAATCCAGAAGCACTGGCTTGACTACTCATTCCAAAATGCAAGATATGCCTCCACAAAACACTTATCTCAGACACTAAGAAGGGTAAAATGTTCTAATTATCTTAATTCTCCACAGCCAACTCTCTTGGAGTGCAGAGTACACCTTACTTCCAGTTCTACCTAAA
The DNA here is from genome assembly GCA_013397075.1 of Rhabdornis inornatus. NCBI lineage: Eukaryota > Metazoa > Chordata > Aves > Passeriformes > Rhabdornithidae > Rhabdornis > Rhabdornis inornatus. Next base: position 465,874 of record VWZS01008617.1, on the reverse strand, counting down.
CCCATCACATTCCTTACTCAGCAGTCACAAGCAAACAGAGCATGTGTCTCCCTTTTCAAGGCAAACACATGAAATAAAATACCAAACCCAAAAGCCACTCCCAAGGAAATCCCTTTTGCCCCCCATTTCAGACACTGCAAGTGTCTGGAAAGGACTGAACTGGCAGCATGGATCAGCTCAGGTCATGTATGGCCGAAGCACTGGTTTTTGCCTTTCCCTTTGAAGTCCTGCAGCAGGTGTAGCTGTGGTGACTCTGCAGTGTTTGGCTACTCCTGTGCAGCACTTGCCAGCACCCTGCTTTGCCCCAGAGCCTGCTGAGCTGCACAAAGAGGCTCACAGCCTCCGCTCCCAAACACTTGGGATGGAAGCAGACCAGGCACATGGGGAGATGCTCTCACCTGCGATGGACAGGTACAAAGAGGAATGGACTTAGTCATCTACCATCTCCAGCATGGAAAAAACAAAACCAGTTTAACCCCACTCCCATGCCTTCCCCATTCCCTTCTCATTCCAATGCACCTCCAGGCAATGGAAACTCATTATTAGCCTCCAGTTAAGCCTCAGAAGAGATTTTCCTTTTGCAATTAACTCTTCACAACACTCACTTTTTCCTGCTACCTTTTTGCTAGGACTTTTGGGAAACAAGTCTGAAAATATTTTAAAACATTACTGATTTAAGGAATGGTACTAAGTGATAGAAATGAGAATGGAAAAATATTCTAAAAATAAGATTCAGACCAGTACATTAAGTGTACAGTGCAGGAAACTTAGCTGGGTTTTTGCCCCCTGAGTTATCCAAGGACACTGTCCACAGGAAGGTGTATTCTGATGTTTAGGATTTGGGTTTAGGAAGCAGAAACACAGCAGTGTTTTCATACCTGGTCCAAAGGAAGTCAGTCCTGCCAAGTTACCTGGGACATACAAGTCTGATACACCTGAACAGGTAATCACAGCCTGACAACAAGCCCATCAGGTTATTCGGTTTTGGTTTGGTTTTTTTTCCCCTTTGGAAAGCTGGATTGTCCCCCCCCTTACATGAACTTCTATTTGGGAACAAAGCCAAAGCAATCCTGCTCCTAGTCCAAGAATACCTAACAAAGAACTGAATCCTGTTCAATTCAAAGGCACAAGGTAGAAGAAAACGAATGAAAAGACACAGAAAAAGCACACAGCAGAGTAACCAGCAGTTACCTCTCTTTTAAGGCTTAAGGATTTCAGTACATTGGAAAGAATTTACTGTTGATGTCATTAAAAGTCTCTTTGGAAGGGGCAGTATTCCGAATTCAGGGTGCCGCCATTGCAGAAACCAGGAGAATTTTAAATTCTTCAGCTCCATGGAAATTAATACCAGGTAGGGGAGGGTGATTTCTAACAAACCAAGCTATTTTTTACTGCCTGTTACGATGCACATTTCTCGCTCCTACAGCTAGCACAGCTGTCAGACAAGTCATGGGTCATACTAAAACACACTGTGGTACTGAACACTTCAGATGCACTCTTAAAGATTAGTTGCAGAAGGAGATGCAAAGGTTAAGTGAAAGCCAATTCCTTCTCCGGAGAGGCTGCTTCCAGCACAGGACGTACAAAACCTGTCCCTGCTCAGCAGGGCACACGCCAGGGAGCCAGTGCAGAGCTGTAACAGGAATATACCCCAGAGGGGGCAGCTGATCACCAGGACCCTAAGCCTGAGCAATGCCAGACTCTACTCCTTGCTCTGTGTCCCATTCCGTGCTCCTTTATCCAAGGCCCTCTTTGGAAAGAGGCGCCTGGCCCCAACCCTCTTGGCCCCCCTCCACCAGGCACTTGTATGGACTAATTAGGTTCCCTCTCAGTTTGCACCACCCCATCCCACCAAGCCTCTGGACATCCTACTAGAGAGTTTTGGATCTCTTCCACAGCAATGACAGGCAGACACATCCCTGCTCAGCTCTCATCACTTGTCTGCATGGCCTACCAAATCCCTACTGAAAACATGAAGAAGCACAAAATGCCCTTGGAAAAGACACAGTTCAGTCCCAAACATGTTTGTTTAGAAGTATTTCAGAAAGAAAACAAAATAAATCTCTTATATCTGTTGGAGTTGTTGAGGCAGCATTGAAAACATCTTTAAAATACACTACTCCTTCCATTTGTTAAAAACTTAGTAGTTTATATGGATCCCGTCCACAAGTCTGAATACTTGTACCATGTCCTTGCTGAACATACTTCCTCCATCTGATATTTGGCCAGTATTGAGGGAAGGCTCCCAAGAGGACTTTAGCCACTTCCCCGGCACTTCAGGTCTTGCTCTCACGGGGTTCTGAGACTTAGCAATTCTGTATCCAGCACTTACTTACTGTTACTTTCTGCCTGTTGCTGATCCTCTTATTAGTGAACTGATATTTTTTCACTTGTATCTACTTGCATTGGTTCCTTATTGGTGGATTAAGTCTGTAAAGAGAGGCAACTCCTTCCACAGTGTTCTCCCTAGATCGTCTTAACCCAAGACAAGCCCCAAAATGAACACTGGTGAGAAAAGGAGGGAAAAAGATTTAAATAAACTGAAAGAAGAACACACTTGTTCCTGTCTGTAAAATGAAGATCCTAAAGAAAGATCCTAAAATCGTCTCAGAAGGCATTTTGAGAACCAAAGAAGAAAGGAATTAATTTATTTCTGTTATTAACTTGCCTCTCAATTGATTTGCCAGTGGGACCAGGGTTAAAGGCTCTGACTTGAATTTCAGAAAACACCACTGACTCACCCAGAATCCCTGCTTGAGTTTCTTAAACTTCTCCATGCTTTGATCTCCAGAGAAGCCAGGAGAGCTTCCTTCTCAGCGAGCCTGAAAACTGACAAGCACAACAGCCCTTGAAGTGGAGGGAGAGCACTCCAGCCCTGCACTTCAGCCATTCCAGAGGGAGCGCTGAGCACAGCCCTAAAGGGCCAAGAAAAGGTCCTGGAAAACTTGGCTCAATTGACCCATTTACAAGCTCAAGGCTTTCAAGATAAGGGCTCATGTTAATTTTGAGAATTTTCCTGTTAACAACAAAAAATCATCTGGCTCTTCAGTTAGAAAATGATTTCTTTTACTACTTCCTTTGTGATAGAGGAAATCACAGGAAGAAGAGACATGGGAGACTTACAGCTAAGCCTATCTCCATACATCCTGTCCAACACCTGCCTCACAGGAATACCACCACTCATTCCTGTTGTAATGCTACAGGAGGCAAGGCACGGACACATTGTTTAAGCAGGTCATTAATAAAACAATTTCCTAAGAGCCATTTCACATTCAGGATACAGAGTGGATATTTGAAATGGTTCCCACTCTCGTGTGGCCGGGAATTTCATCAGAAATTCCTGCTTTGTTAGCTGCCTCACCAAGTTCTCAAATATCAGCAGAATACTTACAGGTCCATGTATCCCAACACTTTCGTGCTTTATGGTTTGGGGCCCATATCTACATGCTGCAGAGACACACGTCCCTGCCAATGGCAGGGGCTTGGAACCAGATGAGTTTTAAGGTCCCCTCCAACCCAAACCGTTCCAGGATTCTATGGTTTTGGTTGCAAAGCACTCATCTCATAGAGTGTGTGCATCGCTCACTTAAAATTTCTTGCAGGGGTTGCTGCAGGATCTAATTAAAAGTGATTATAATTATCTCTGTAGTATTTCCCCTCACACTCTTGCATGAGTAATCAACTGAAGACGCCAAAACTCAAAACACGAGGGGATTTATCTGGGATGCAAAGACATAAAAAAGGCTCCTTCCTCTCAGAGCTGACACCCCGTTGTCACATTTGTACAAGTGCCACCGGAAGCCTGTAAAATGTTACGTGCCGTGAATGTCACAGGCCGAAGTAGCCAGCCTCAGAAAATAGGGTTCATTTGTCCAAAGCCAAGGAACTTGACCACTGCTTCTTTCTGCCCTGCTGTGCATTATTAAAAGGTCACCAAAACCAAGAGCTCTCAAATGGTCTCCACAGTTCTTTTTAACAGGATCTTTCTCCTCCTTCCTGTATTGAAAAGCAGTGAAGTTTTTAATTCAATTTAGTGAACATTATCTCCAAGCCGGAGTTGGCACCCAGTGAAATCAGCGAGGGAATCTATTTCTCTTGAAATCACTTGAAATCCTTTGCTAACTCAGACAAACACCAGGTAGAAAAACCTGCCAAAACTTTTCCTTAGTCATCAGCAAAAGAGTTGACAGTACTCCATCCTCCCTCCCTTTGAGTGATCAGACATTTTCCACGGCCATTTAAGAGCTTGCTGGAAAATCCCCCCACTTCTGCCAACCTGCCAGATTCTCTCTTTGATGGCCTCGAGAGCACAGAGCAAAGTTAAACTTTTTACCAGAGCACTTTTCCTGGGCGGGATGAAGTTATGTGCCTCTGGAAAAAGAAGAACAGGCAGTTGGCCAATGCAGGAATGCTGCTGCAGGCATGAGTGGTTTATCTTCTGTTTGATCTCTTCTGCTAAGGGATGACAAGAATGGACTTAATAAATCTGCATAAACACATGAAAGAAGCACGAGTCTGGGGTGATTTGGTAAGCAAAGACAACTCTATGTTATCAGCCGGGATGCTCTGACACGTGGAACATTGATGTTATAAAAAGCATCATTACAAAGACAGCAGTCATTCTTTTAAGATGAAGAAACTCCTAATTAAGCAACAAGATGGAACAAAGTAAGAAAAATTATTCAAATTCTTAAATATTTCCCATGATTTTTTTGGTAGAAATATTTTCTGATTCCTTTGCATGGAAAGAAGAAGAAATCCTTCTAAGATATCATGACATCAGACTAAAGTAGCAGGCACGGAGCTTCCTACAAGAACTTTCACCAGTGTTTTAACTCTGTTCCTTCCTGCCTACATGGCTCCAATGCTGTTTTCCCACCTCAGCTCTCTACCTCTCCCCAAGTCTCTACTAGTGCCACAATTACTTCCATCCCCTACCACTACACCTTACTTGATCTCTTTGATGAGTTATGCAATGTTTATCCATCATTCGATCCTCTCAGATTGTTTCATAGCAACAGGCAACAGTTTGTGGAGGATATTGTGCGAAAACTCTCCAGCAGAACACGCCTATGAGTCCTGCTGCTTTCTTGGATAATGTTATGGTCTTTGGAACAATAATGCTGGTCAACAAGTTACCTTAATTTGATGCTAAAATTAGAGCAGTTGAACATGATTTATTTTGAGTCCACTGGTTTTAGTGAATACAAGGAAGCAGAGAGAATGTGTCCCATGCACTGCAACCCCACACAACTTCATCCATGACACTCGCAAATCAGAGCAGTGGGAGCAGAAAACACTGCATGGCAACTACACCAAGGAAAACTTCCATGTGCCCACCACATTCCTTGAACTGAATACTTTCAGTAAATGCGAGACCCAAAACCTTGGGGCTTGGATTCAAAAGAGCTTCTCAGAGTCATAAAGAAAACCATGTTCAAAGACCCCTGAGGTAGTAGGGGAAAACGCAAAACCAAATTCCTCCAGCTAAGTCCCACAGTGTTGCAGTTCTGGCAGCTGCTGCCTGAGCTCTCTCCTGTCCCCCACAACAGGAAGCAAGCAGAGCAATTCAGTAACTTCTTAGCATATCAGGCAGGCAGGTAAAAGGCTTAAGGGATGTAGAGCATCCACATTTATTTTGTGACCAAGCATTCCTGAAGTGTCAAAACAACAGCCTGTCTAAGGTTTTATACAGAGAAGTGCCTAAAAGTACAAAAGTGTCCAGACTTTGCAGTTTTCTAACCTTTCCTGGTAAAGCCCCACCAACTGCTGAATAAACAGCACATTCTCTCTCCCTTGGCAACTGAACCGTGTCCTTGATAATCCTTGCATGAGTCCTTGCTTACAGAAGGGTCCCCAAAACTTTCCTGCAAGCTCCAGGAGAGATCCTGAACTCAGACTTTGAGGGAGTGCCTTTCTCCCTCACTCTGTAAGGGCTTGCTTAAGTCTGGCCTCTCTGATGTCTCTCTTTTCCAATTTACACATAATCAGTCATTTTCTCATGTCCAACAAGAGAACTGAAGGTTTTGCAATATAAGACTTTGCCAGTATATTCAGATTTCCTGCTGCTACTTAATCTGACTGGTTTGAATAGATCATTGACTTCTATATTTATATCGTATTTCAAATGAAAATGCAGTGCTCTCAAATGATTTTCAAATTAGCTGCTAAGATTTTAAAACAGAAGGGCCCAAATACACAGAACAACCAGGCACAGACATGTTCATCCATTTAGTTTTTCAAAGCACACTTGCTTCACAGGGTAAGGCCACCCATGAGATTCCTGATTTGTTTTCTTCAATATGGATTGGCACACAAAGTAAAAAATGCACTCCTGAGCATCTTACAAATAGTTCGATAGATTTAGATTCCTATGTCCACTGATTCATCACGATCTTTTATAATACGGAATATCCTCCCAAAATTAGATTTTACACCGCCAATATTTACAATTTAATTCCTTGCAAAGAAACAAAGGGTGAAACTGTCCTTTCCGGCAACAGTATAATCTCAGATAGGAAACATCCCCGTCCATCTTCCGTTCTAAGATCTCATGCCATCAGCACACAAAGGGGAAGGAAAGGTACGAACTGTTCAGATACATCAACTCCTTTTTAGGGGAGAAGCCCTGGAGCTTCTGACCACGTAAATAAATACCTGACTGTTACAGAAGAGCAAGGACCAGAAACAGGTTGTCTGACACATTCCAAAAATAAACACGGCTGTTCCATCCCCATTATCAAACGTACCTGATCTGAGTCTCAGCAGGGGCCGCTTGTCTGAGCAAGCAACACCACGTCTCAGGATGGCAGAGCTCTCGTGACCTTTATTGTTATTACTGTTATCAAGGACATCACAAAACGCTCTTCCTTGGAAGTGCACTTTGGCTCTGATTTTCTGCTGGAGGAAGGATTCCATTTTTCCTTCTAACTGTTTATTGTTGTAGGGATCAGTGCTTTTAAGGTGTTTCATGTTACAGTTTTTCACACAGAAATAGATCCTGACTCACTGGAAGAAGACAAAAGCTGAGGAATCTGAATTCCTAGCTTTGTCTCCACCACCACACGCTAGAGATGTGGAATTCTAAGCCCTGGAAAGACTTGTTTTTCATGTTAGGAAACCCTTGTTTTCCACTTAACAGTTACTCTGACCACATTCAGTCCTTCAAACCAATAAAAGCAGGGAAACAAGGGGAACTTGATTCTCTGCTGGAAAGAGCAGAAACTTAGTTCCAGTGCTAAGGATCTGTTGGCTACCTTGTCTCTCCCATTAGAAGGCTTCACTCTAAACTCTCAAAACAACTCCTAAGAGACACGCTCTCTAAATAAGAAAGCAATTGTTACAAGGGTAAGACAGGAATGACAGACGAGGGGACATGGCTTTAAACAGACACAGGGAAGGTTTAGATGTCATGAAGAAACTGTTCCCTGTGAGGGTGGTGAGGCCCTGGCACAGGTTGCCCAGAGAAGCTGTGGCTGCCCCATCCCTGGAAGTGTCCAAGGCCAGTTTGGATGGGGCTTGGAGCAACCTGGGCTAGTGGAGGGTGTCCCTGCCTGTGGGAGGGCGTGGAGCAAGATGTGCTTTAAGGTCCCTTCCAACTGAAACGAGTCTGGGTGGCTGTTCCCACCATGACTCTGGGACTGTAAGACATGAAACCAGAGACAGGATGGGCTGTCTGAGGGAGGGTGTGTGGCCTCCCAGTTAGCCCCAGTCTGGGGGGCTGCCCTCCTCTGCCGTGCAGCACAACCACTGCCTTGAGCCCCAGCTGCAGATCCAGCTCTGGGTCAGGTCAGGTGTTTCTGTGCAAAGCGTGTGCTGACCAATCCAACCCTGTAGGGAGCACCAAGCTGGTCTGCACTGCCTTAAAACCTTATTTCCATGTTCCACAAGTAACAGAGTGTCACAGATGGGTTTTAAGCTGTTTTTCTAGATCTACTTTATGTTATTTGCCGTTAAATGGTACAAAAGGATGTGTTAAAGGATGGGATGTGATAGGCCTTAAACATTTATGGCCTTGGTATTTATTACAGACCTCAGGCCTCCTACACAATATGTGCCAGCATCTCCATTCAATGCCAAACACTGTCAACATTCCAACAGGAAGAGTTTATACCTACCTCAAGTTAATAAATCAAAATTACCACATTAGCCTACAGATTTCTTTCTAGTTTTAAGGGGCTTTAGAAGACTGTGCAACGAAGAGACTTGTCCTATTGCTAAGCTGGGGAATTTATCTGTGAAAATAGTCAGTAAATAGCACTTAGAGAGAGGCCATTCTGGAACACAGTTGGCCAGAAATGAAACACCACAATTAGCAGGAAATTCTAACGGTTTGGTGAGAGTGCTCTGCATCACACTTACAGAAATAGATTTCAGCTTGCATTTAAATGCCAGCATGATTCTCAAAACCAGGCAGTGCTGATGTCTTCATCATTTAAGTAGATCCAAAACTAACTCTGGGCAGAGTTAAAAACAGAAAGCAAAATTAGCCATTAGCATCGAAAGTCACTTTCACTGCTTTATTTTTATATTCTGTCTCTACATTTTTGGGCTGCAGCTTCATATTAGAAGATATCAGCCGCTGAGAATCAAACTTTGGCACAGCACTGTCCTTCCTAAGCCCATCCTGCTGCTCATTCCCTGGAGAGCTCTCTCATGTGCTCTCTCCACTCTTGCAGTCATAGCTCAGCAAACAAGCAGGAATTTGGGCAGAAGAATTTTCCCGCAGCTTACACAGCAGAAAGCCCCACATTAATCTCCCCGATGACCCTCACACACACCTAGGCAGGGCACAGTTAGACTCTCAGCTATGGCATTTCTATTCACATTTTGCCCAAGTGTTGACTAATTTGGGAGCACAAGGCCAGCACTGGCAGGAGGAGAGGAATGCCTGCTCTGGGGAGCCAGCAGGTCTGCAGACACCTGCCAGGCAAAAATCCCCGTCCCGCTCGGCTGGCATCACCTCCCTTTTCCGATTTGGGATTAGCATGTCACTTATCTGTGCACCAGCTCTTCCCACCCAGCATCCCCACCAGCTGTCAGAGGCTCTTCCCAACCCACAAGGCAGATGGTTCTGTGGCTGGGATGCCTGTCCAGTGCTAGGCACTGGCACTTGGCAAGTTGCTGGAATCCCTTAGCAGGACTATAATAAGCACAGGGCATGACTAAACCTGAAGTGCTGTTTACTTTTCCAGAGGCATCGTGCCATAACGCATATGCCACAAAAAACTTGGAAAAAATGTGACCCACATCCTCTTTCAATTCCTTACCCCTCTCCCAGCAGCATCCCATCACCCTCGGCCAGCAACCCAAGCCCTGGGAAGCTGTTTTGGAGGCAGCTGCTGTTCGGACAGGGAGATGAGCGCGTGGCCCATGAGCAGCACACATCAGGGAACTCGACCTTGTTCTGTCCACACAGCACCAAGCAGGTAGAACAGCTGGGAGCACACTCTAAAAAGTCTCAATAGACTGACACCTTGCACCATGTCACTGTTTGCTTTCAGCTATGTCATCAGCCCTCTGGCTACCACCAGCTCCCAATAATTGTCCTTATAATCTTTGCACAGACGTGAATAAGGAAGGCTTTGAATAGCCAGGAATTTTTAACAAGGAATGCCAGGACTGTGAATTGGAAGGGCAGGGTTAGCTCTCCCCTGAATGGCAGGGGGCAAATCAGCCACGTGTTTGTGGCTGTGCCATCCTTGGCACTTTTTGCAGGCAGAGGACACCAAGAGCTGGATACATAACTGCACCTGAAATGGTACATCTCAGGCAACCCTGATCCAGCATCCAATTCCCGCAGTAAACGCTTAATTTTCTTCGGAAACAAGTCCTTTGCAAATATTATCCCAAACCGGTGAACAAAACTTTTAAAAAGGAGGCAAGTCACAGTCCTTAAAGCAAGGTATTCTGACAGGTGATCTTATGATCCACAGATCCCACTAGTCAGTATCCTAAACCTGTGCCCAAAGAGGTGATGCAACATGCACATATGTAGGCACATATGCACAGATCCAAACTCTTTGTATGAGGAGAGCAACAAAGTGAAAAGAAAAGAATTGTTCCTTTTTTTTTTCAAGTCACGCACAATTTATTAAAACTGGATTTTGGAAGCATTCCAATTCTAATTAATTCCTCTGAAAAAACTCCATGTCTTAAAAATACACAGTATGCCGTAAGCACTATTTCACTTGTCATTTTAACTCCTAACTAGGCAGGCAACTAGCAATGGCCCTGTTTTAAATACATGGTAAAAGGTAGATAAAATGACACAAAATGGCCTGTTTCAGTTCAAGGAAGCCCAACAGCCAAGTCAAACAATACACTTAAGTTTTTTTTTAAAAAAAGCCTTCAGTAGGTTTTGAAGAAGTGTCATCCCATTTTTCAGTTTTAAAAAGAAGAAAAGGTAGACCCTTTAAGCTATTTCAGACTGTGCTCCTGTAAACACTAATCATATTAAAATCCCCTCTCGATCAACATCTCTGTCACAAAACCCGAGCAAATGCCATTTGGAAGTCTTTCTGCTAAAAGCACTTTCTTTCACACACAGCTTCAAACCATCACATAAAGCCAAATACCTCCACATGACCTTCTCTGACCCCTCAGTCCCTGCAATCCCTGCTCCCAACAGTGTCAGCCTCAGCAATTCTGAGACTCAGACTTTGCAATTCTGCATCTTCCAGCCACATCAGGAATGAAGTTGGACCACACATCTCCCAGGAGAACAGGATCATGTTTCTCTGAAATGCTTCCATTTTGATGTCAGTAACTACATGAGCTGCACATACATGTAGCTTTCTTTCTAGATTTGTTACCCCTTACATCTGGAAAACTGTTGATTTTTAGGTGAGCAGCTTATTTGGAACCAAAAGCATTTGGCTTCGAAAGCTTAGAGCCACCAGTTTAGACCAAATCTTTACCTGGCACCTTTCAGACTCGGGATTTTCCCAGACTGGTGTCGGCCACACCTGTTTGCCTGCCGTGATCAATGTGGTCTCCCAAATGCTCACAGTTAATCACACTGCTTGAACTTTCCCTTCTTGACCAGGAGGTGTGGGTTTCTCAAAGCAATACAGCATTATCACATATCACCACCGTACTATCAGACTGGAATCCCAGCCCCTTACCTTGTTCAAAGACTGGTTTTCCAGCGGAATTCCTCACCGGCGCAGGTCATGCCTCTCAGGTAACCGGTGGTGGCCAACCACAGGACAAGAGCTCCATCCAGTGGCCCCTTTTCCAGCCAACACTTACCAGAGCCGTGAATTCATTTTGTGTGTGCCCCTTCCGAGGCTCACAGAAATACCAAGCTGCTCCAGCTCCCTCAGTTTCCATCGTGCAGGTTACTTCCCATTAAAGTTGGGACTTTGTACCAAAGGGGATAAACCCCAACATGGACACCCAAAAACGATGGTAATGTGTGAATTGTTCTGAGTCTCTTGTTTTCAGACAGCACCAAGATTGCTTCCCAAAGATAGCCATCCCTTGCATATTCTCCTGAGCCCTTCAAACCATTACTTAATACAGATCATTCTAAGGAAAAATGCTGATGGTCTTAGAGCCAGCATGCTTCCTTAGCAGCTCCAGCAACCAGAGTGGGAAATGACCTGTTAAACAGCAGTGAGACTTTTGGAGCTATCATTGTTTCTACCTCAATACATGGGCTCAGGAGACCACCAGTCTTATGTACAACCAGTCTGTTTCTGGGACCATTTTGTTCCAAAGCCTGGAGCTGTGGGACACCTCCTCTCTCCAGAAGGCAAGTCTGCTCTGAGGTCAACCAGTCCTCTTCGTAGCGTACCCTCACATTGTTTCTGGGAAGAAGTAACGCCAGCTTGCTTCTGCTGTTTCACTTGCTCTAATTTGCCTGGGACAAAGGGTTATCTCTCTGATCTTTCTGTGGGTGATGTAACAACATGTTGAAGGAAGACAGTCTCAGACTGAATTCCTCCCGGGTGCCTTATAATTAGAAGGCACAGTCAGAAGACCGTGGCAATAAGAGAGGCCGGCTTTAGGTAGGTGAGCCAAAAGACAATTTTTAAAAAATGGCAGTTGTATAAAAAGCAGAAATAAATACTGTACACTCTTGTTATGGAAAGAACTGGCATGATCTCATCTCTAAAGGGATTTAGGTGCTAAATTGCCTCTGCAACCAATCCAAACACTCAGAATTCCTCAGCCTGTGAAGCTAAGTGCAGATTTAACAATAAAAAGTTCTTTACCTATAAAAAAGGCTGTTTTGAAAGTCAACTGTAATTAGTTGCTGACAGGTGTCCAAGTTAAACCCTTTGTAACAGCAGCACAGAGACAGTGTCCCGTTGTTAACACCACATCTCACGCTCTGCAGGGACCAGTTTTCCTTTTCTTCTGTGGCATTACTCAGGCATGGAACAACCCCAGAGCCTAATCCCACTTTCCTTTAGGCTTGCAGGACTGCAGAGGTTCTTCCCACAAGATATTTTCCCACCAGCCTAGGGCACACTTTCTCAGCCCACAGCTCAGTTCCAAAGACACTAGAGAATGTCTGTTTACTTTGACACCAGAGAACCAGTTTATATTTTTCCTCTCTTCCCATCATATAACCATAAGCTAGGAGTGCCCAACTAAAATATTAAGTCACGTGTGCTGCTGAAGCATACACTGGGTGTGGATCAGCCAGAAAGAAAGCAGCACAGCTGTAGCCATGGATTCCCTCTGTTACCTGTGATGCATTTCTGCTCCTTCCTTGTGCTTCTGGGGCAAGTCCCTTTTCAGCTTCACAGCAATGCACGATGGAGGATTGGGAGAGTCTCAGATACTGCCAGCCATCCCAGGAGCCGCAGGGGTGCCTAGAACAAATCAAAGAGATTATTTGTCTTGTGCCCAGGTGCCTCTGCAAAAGCCAGTGCCAAACTGCAACAAGAAGAGGACTGTTAGTTGCCACATGAAGCAGTCAGCAGTGGGGCTGAGCCAGGCTGGACCAGGCTTCAGCTTCCAACATCTCAATTAGCTGTGCAGGCCCTGAGGCTCTGCTGCAGGTGCATTCCCACCAGGACACCAGACCAGCTTGTTACCACAGAGCAACAAGGGTTTTTTTTCTCTCTGTAGTCAAGGCAAGCAACTGTGGGACTTGAAGAAGGCACTTAGTTCATTATTGTGTCACAAGCTTTCAGCTTTCTGCTCCTGTCCAGCCTTGCTTACCCAGCAAACACCTCCATTTGCTAACAACTGGAAAAGGGAGGAAGGACTCCCTAGGAGGCAGATAAAATCAGGTGGTTTGACCACTGAGGCTAAGGCTATTTCAGCCACCATTAAAGCATCAGATTAGCCAGTCCATTTTCTAAACCGTGCTCACAGGAGAAAAGAAGAGGTCAAAGACAAGGCTGCAGCAGCCAATGAGAACAAGCAAACTGCCCCACAACACACATGCACACACACAGAACTGTTTAACTTGTGGGCAAGGCTGGGAAATCCTGAAGCTGAGCACCACAGACAATTCTCAGTGTATCAGTATGGGAATGATTTCCAGGAGTTGGCAACGGCCTGGGCACACAGCCAGGCTTTTGCCACTACACTGGGCACTGTAAGCTCCTCCCTCCCAAACCTATACAGTAAAACTGGCCTTACAAGTGCACTCTGACTTGATGGCCCCCAGCCATCTGGGGTGGGCAGGCCAGCCTGTTAGACAGAAAACCCTCAGAGAATCCTCCTAGAGAAGAAAGCCAAAACCCAGATACCAGGGTGCTAAGAGATTACAGGAAAGGCAACCATGAGACAGTATAAACCAAAACCATAATGAGCTGCAATGATTACTGAGCAGTAACTGTGCTCTGTGTGGTTACAGAGCAATACTCTGTGTTTGGAATCACTGTGACTACAGACTCTGGCTGGATGCTGCAGGCACTTTTTTCCCCAGACACTACTAAACCTAGAGGCTGCTTCTAAAGCCCATGCAGGATGTGGCAAAATCTGTCAGGAGTTTAGAAGCCCTGCTCCTTTGCAAATCCAAGCACGACCGAGAAAACAGAGTGACAGTGTACAGAAAGGTGTCAGGAGGGTGAGGTGACATCTCCTGAAGACAGTGGGACATGGGATTAAGCCCAGTGATACACAATCCTCCACTGAGAGTCAAGAATGGTCCTGGGCTAGCCAGGTTAGGTGGAGTCAGAGGGAGAAATGAAATAAAGCATGCCAACACAGGCTGCATTTTCCTTCTAAGGCAGATAAGAAGAGTGCTGGAGGGCTCTCAGCAGGGAAGGAACACAGTTGGCTTCAAAAAGTTGTGAAATCTTTGCCTATTTCCAACCAGTGCCTCAGTGATGGGAAAGAATGAGCAATCATTCCTGGACTGGGAGGAAAAAATAATTAGCTTTCCCAAATCATTATGGAAAATAAACCCAATAGTAAGTCATACAAAAACACCATCTGCCCAACAAACCTCTAATGACACAGTAAGCTTGGTGAGAAATTGGTGGAAGAAGGAAGCCCCTTTTGCTCCGTTCTAGCTGGTACCCAAACAGCTGGTAGAGTTACTGGGAAGGTACCCAGGTCTCAGCGACACCAGTTAGACTATAAACATAAGGAAGAAAAATATATAGTGTGGAAGGCTTCAGTAAGTCTCTTGGCAGAGTCCACACTTGGGACCATGACACCATCACTATTTAGATAGAACCCCTTCAATCCCAGAAGGCCAAACTCCATGAACATGTCAAGCAAAGCCACCAAGTCATGGAAAACAAGTCAGGGTAAATACTGACAGCAGGCAGGTTTAGAAGAGATAGCAGGAAGGAATATCTTCCCTGGGGACTGGCGAGGCCCTGGCACAGGGTGCCCAGAGAAGCTGTGGCTGCCCCTGGATCCCTGGCAGTGTCCAAGGCCAGGCTGGACAAGGCTTGGAACAATCTGGAATAGTGGAAGGTGTCCCTGCCCAGGGCAGGGGCTGAAACAAGATGACCTTCAAGGTCCCTTCCAACTAAAACCATTCCTTGACTCCATGATTCAGCAGGATGGAGTTCCAGAAGATTACAAAGGGTGCAGGCTGCCTTTGTAGCAGAAGGAAAAAAAAAAAAGACAAGTAAATTTTTCATTTCTCATCAAACACAATTGTGTATAAATAATAAATTCTGAGCTACTAGCGTGTGGGAAATTCATTCACTCCAGCAAATCTGTGATCAGCCCCAACTCTACTGGAGACTGTTTTGATAGGAGCTGTTATATAAAAAAAATCCACAGTTCAGCAAAGCTACTTTCAAGTTCTTAAATCACCTTTTAATGACTCACTACTGCCTCCTAACTTCTTCCAGCCACTCAAAAGACATGTACCACACATTCAGCTTTAAAAAAACAAATAGATGAGCACTGATACCGAATTTAATCAAAACATTGCTGCAAATCCCTGGAGATGACGTTGTGCAACAGGCTGCCAGGGGCAAGGAGTGCACTGCTGTGGTAAGCAATTTGTAACAGCAGCCAGGACAAGTGAAGAAATCAGCAGCGGGGATGGGGTGGGGATTTTCACCAGCCTCTAGAAAGACTCCCTGCTCTACATGAATTATAACCAAATTCCTTCATTACAAGCAAGTCATAACACCCTTTTCCTTTTCTTAGGTAACATCTAAACATGCCCAATTCCTCACCAACAGCAGACAAGCAAAGAGCTCCAGGGTGAAATGGATCTCTAAATACTACAGCAACGCAAACTTCACAGAGGCTGTTTTTCTCCACATTATTTATATTTGCACTATATTTCTCATCTTACTATCCCAGCAATACTGGTTTTACATTCCTTATCTAATTTTTTTTCCCAAAGCAGTAGAAGTCTGCCCAATCCCACATCTCATGATGTCCCTTCCTGCCAGAACAGAACCTGCCTGTGGGTGGAAATCAACTTTGTCACGGAAAAGAAGTTTAGTTAGACACACATTCTTTTTGAGAAGCTGAATGGTACCTTGAACATCTCCTTTCTCCATCTCCCATCAGTGACTTGTAAAAACTGAATGCACTTGTGCTCTAAGCCAGCAGAATTCAGATACCAAGAAAGGAAAAAGGAAGAGAAAAACCACACAACTCGTATCCAAAGCAAAACATAAGTATTTCGAATTTACGAGTGTCAGAGGAAAGCACCGCCCTAAGCCCTTTCATTAAACATTGACAGAGAGCTCATCTGTATATCTTAATCTCGAGCAAACAAACCCAAGTTTGGAGTCAGGTGTGTTTAGCTGGATTAGAGATCACTTTCCCTCTCACCCCACCACATTCAGGGCACAAAACGGAGATGAGAGTCTCAAAAATACCATCAGATTTGGGACTGATGGCTCTCTCCCAGGTCCTTTATCAGCATGTTTTCCTGACTGGGAGATGCTATTAAGAAAACAAACATAAAAACCACAGGCTAACTTGGTGAGTTCCTCTTTGACAATATGCTATGTGCCAGGGGGAAAAGAAAACAACAAACGTTCACTCTCTTACAACATGTGCTTAACTAAGTCCTAGTTCAAATAAACAGCTGTGCCCAGACCTTGGCTCTGAGGGCAAGCCTGTGCCATGAGCTCAGCACACTTCTACCTTACCTGATGCCAGCAAAGGGCTTGTAGGGTGAGCACAGCCTTTCCTGGTGAAAACTTATTCTTGCTGCAAAAAATGATTTCAGCTTTCCCAAGCAAAACGTGCACTGACAGAAAGAGCTTAAAAACCAAAGCAACTGTGCCAGCAGAAGACAAAAGAGGCTGCCAAGTTTGTAATGGCCTTATTTAGTCATTAACCTGTTCATTTGGCAGAGAAAAGCCGTGAGTAGACCCCCTTCGAAGCAGTTCTTATTCACTAGCTGGGGAGGTAAAGGCCCGACCCAACGATACCCACTGGAGCATCCAGCCCTGCACAAATGGCTTTTCCTACACACACCACCCTCGAGTGGCAGCGCTGCCCTGGGTCTACATATGGAACTGATATGGCACAGCATGAAGTCATCATCACAGTAGGCTCACAGTAAGCACCCTCAGCCCCATCAGCCAGCATCTGTGAAGAGCAAAACACTAAACACCTCCCTTGGGAAGTGGCTGGGACATACAGACCTTCCAGAGAGAAAAGCAAGGATATTAAAATTCCCTGAGGGACTTACTCTTGCCTTTGTTCTCCCACTGTTGCTTCCTCACAAGTCCAGCACACAGGAGCCAGCACAGAGGTTTTGCTGTGTCACTGGCAAGGCAGGAGCTCAGCACCCACCTGCTCTCTGAGTGCTGAAGCTTTGGCAATCACTCAAGGTAACAGGTCAGCAGCATGGAACATTGCTAACCTACACTCTGTCCCTCTTCCCTTCCATCAGACACAGAAGGCAAACTCCACACACTGCAACGGCTCTTCAGGCATGTCTCTAGGTGACACTTCCCACCTCTCAGTACAGTTGTCAGCTCCAGAAAAACACGTCAGTTTTTATCCTTCCCTCCTTTAGAAACAACAAAACCCCTCACTGCTGAGCAGACCTCTCAGCATTGTACTTCCAAACCTGGAAGTCAAATTCCACTGATCAATTTACTCCTAATGTCTATAAACCTGCTTGGTCTAGTCCCTGCCCACCTCATTCCCTCGGCATGTTATGTGACGTATTCTGCTTTATTCAGCCTGTTCCCTCACTCGCTCACTCCAATGAGAGACACACTGTAGTTCAAAGCAAGAGTTCCATCCAAGCCCACTTCAAGGGCCAAAGGAATTGCAAAAGCTAACAGAGAAAGCCTTCAGGAAGCTGACATTGGTTCCACAAAATCATCTCCCTCCTGTAAAAGTAGTCTAGAGCAACACTAAGAACTGCTAGCCCACAAGTTTCAATTTTGACAGTAAAACTGGGCCTCTAAAGAAAGCTGAGAACCCTCCTTTTGACCACTGAGGGAGCTAAAAACCCCATCCTGTGGATGGGAGTCTCCTCTCGTCACTGTGCAGAGCAGAAGCACTGATGAAATGCTGCTGTTGGATGACAGCAATGTCCTTAGCACACACTGCTGCTGCAGCAGAAACAGTGTTTGTGGCCCTGCCAGCCCCAGGCACTGTGTGCAAGCCACCCCAGCCTTCTTTCCCAAGGCTCCCAGTGGATTGTGCACGAGACATATCTTCATGGATTCAATTTAGCAAGAGCCTACTTCAAAGCCAGCCTACAAATACCTCAGTTTCACCCCAGACTACAGCTGTACCGTTTCCTGTAAGGACTCAAAGCTCCTCCATCTCTGTGATCTGGTTTCTTGGTTTGATTTCTGTGGAGCTATTTTGGAAAATGAAGCTTCAATAATGAACACGAGCCAAAGCTTCAGTCCAAGGCATCTCATTCTCATATCCTGCCAGATGAGTAAAACTGTATGAGCTATATCAGAGGAGAATCAGATCTACCATATGAGCATCTCCCTGTCCAACATCTGTCTCACTGAGAAATCTACTTCCCTTAACATCCATCTCAACCTCTGCTCTTTAAAAAACAGCAACTGACAATTTCCCTCTGGCCCCTACCATCCTCCCTAACCACTTCTACAGCAGTTAAAAGGTTAAAAACACAGCCCAACCCTTAAGGCACACCTTGCTAACAGCAGTACAGGGGCTACCAATGGCTCGTGCTCACAACAGCAACATGTCCCAGACCTCACACTGTCAGGCAGTCACCACTGGAACCAAGGACTTGCAATTACTGACAGTTTGGGTATTATTTCAGATTAAAGTTCATTTGTACAAACAGCCCACAGTCCCCTTAAAAATAACCCCCAGCAAGAACAAAATCTTAAACCAAAATACATACTATAATTTTTTAACCAGACCAGAGACAGCACTGAAAGGTTCTGGGTGAAAGGTTCTCCCAAACAAAACATTCTGAAACCAAGGAGCAGAAGTGGAAATCAGTACTTACATTAAGAGGCCGAGAATTCTAGTGTGTACATTGAATTTTGAGACTTTAAGTGCTTCCTAGTGAAAGAAAAGATCATTCAAGGGACATCCTATTCCAGCCAGCAGGAAATGTCGTAGGACAGATCTAATCCCCTACAGAAATGTCTTCCAAGACCTGAAGTAACTACAGTTACCCGAGACAAGGATCAGAGTGGGAACAGCCAGTACTTGAGCCTGAACACCCAGGCTCAGAGCTGAGAAGGTGAAATGGCAGCACGACACAGGTGTCCCCGTCCAACATTGCCGGTGTAGGGAAATTAAATGCAAAGGCTCAGTCCGTGACAGACCAGGAACGAGAGCTGGGTTGTCTTCCAGCACTAGAGACAAGCCGAGAAGAAGAGAAAAAACAGAAAACCCTCAAAGGCAGCACAACAAATGCAGAGACAGAAAATTCCTGACAAACATGGCTAAAAGGAGCTCCCACAGAAGGGCTTTGAAAGATCCGGAGATCTTCAGCCTGTGCTGCACAACAAGCAAACACGATTGCTACATTTCCAGCAATGCTTTCTGACCTCCTGCCAATATGATTCCAGCTGGATTGTACCGGCAATCCCAGAAGCAATGCTAACAGGAGTCTTTAAAGCCAACAGTCCAACCAGATGCTGGAGGTGTCCTCATCTGAGAGCAACTGGCAAGTGCAGACCGTCAATAAAACATAAAATGAAGATGCATTATCACTTTGAGTGTATCATGGGTGAGCAACCTTGGGAGAAAAGGAAATTTTCAGACAGGAAGAGCTAGTGACTCATCTCCGGCACGGACGAATTCCATCAGTCCCACTGCAGGCTAAGTTTAAATCACTAAGAAATCTCAAGAAAGGCCATTACTTACATACCTAAATTAGAGCAAACGTGTATCACAGGGTTAAAGCATGCAGTACAGCCATGACATTTGGCAAACACAGTAAGAACTCCTTTCGAGACTGTACCATGCCATAGCATCCCCGAAGCTCAGTCCCACCTATCCTCAAATGCTGCACAGGCTGGGAAGCCACCAGCAGCACAACAACCTGTGTCACGCTGTCCTTCCAGGAAAAGGCTAGTCCCGTGCACAAGCCATGGTTATGTCAAGAGGGAAGAGTAAACCTCAGCAGGAAAGAGCTGAAACTGTGAGATGAATCTGTTCTCCACAGCTAAAGGTCTAAGAATAGCAGGGGCACTCATTAGCCATACAAACCTGAGTGTAAGTGCATGCACAACAGCACGAGGAATGCTGACAACGTTCCCAGCCTCAGGGAACATCACTTTACTCTCCAAGAGCTCAGCCTGCTCAGCTCCACAAAACAGAGCTATATTCCTGTGTCACAAGTCTCCCAGCCAGACACCAAGACTGGTTAAAGCAGCAAGAGCTGCGCTAAAGCCCCCACTGGAAAAAGTTCTTCAGTCAGTTGACACGAGCCCACTCTCTAGACAACAACATAGCAGATACCACTAAGAAACTTCGGCAAGGACCAGCATGCCTGGAATACCTACACAACCATGCTGGACCATTGCAGGAAATCCTTGGGCAAGCAGAGCACTGCAGATCAGGGATGATACCTGAAAAGCCAATTCCTGCTATTTGTGACTGTGAGTGCTCTCCTCACGAGGCACAGCACAGACAGAACACAGGTGACTGACCAAAAAGCCAGTCAATGACCCAAAGCCGCTGTGCTGGGCTGAGGGCTCAGGGTAAAGGCCATGAGTTGCAGTGAGGACAACACCAAAAGTGAGGTGGAGGCTCAGCAGAGAACAGCTGTGGCTTCAACAAAGGTGCAGAGGCAAATCTGAAGGGAATGATCAGAAAGTAGCACGTAGTCAGCATACATCCATAGCTAGTGCTGAAACCAGAAGTTAGGAAAGGCCCTGGCAACCAGATGGGTTAACACAACAGAACTACTCAGAGAGAAGGACTAGAAAACCTAAGACAGCCAAGTGGAGCAGGGTAGAAGCCACATCCTCAAGAAGGCTGTGTCCGAGTGAAACACTGGCTTTAACTTGTCTGTTACAGTATCTTGTATGAGATCATGTTTCTAGCAGTTATTAAAAGACAAGTCACAACAACTTAGAAGGAAATTGGAGAGAAAAGCACAAAATACAGGACAGGAGAAAGCACAGGATGTCCTCTGAAAATGCTGCAGTGGCAACATTCTTGTAAATAACTCTCAGAAACCAACAGCTTTTTCCCAAACCAGGTAGTTTAAGCCAGGAAACTATGAGCCAGCAAACATCCGTGGTGCAAGCTGGACAATCTTGACTTCCTAGAGATCATATATAGCATGTCCAACCTGCCCAGGAAATTGGGAAGAGCAGCAGAAATTTGAGAAATGAACAACAGCCTGCAATCTCATTTAGCATGCACCGCAGTCTTATTTATGCTGCTCTCATATTCTCTATACCCATGGAGACCCATACTCAGACCCAAGAACACAAGTCACCTGCACACAAGAGCCTCCAGTCCGGGCTCTGAGCATTACATTACACCCTAAGGTAAAATAAATCCCTGCACTGCTTACTCCCAGTGTGGAATGAGCACTCCTTGGCACGACTGGACTTCAGTCAGCATTCTGGAGACACATCCCCAGCTCAGGTGCATTTGGCACAGTAAGCACAGTGCACAGCCTCAGTCAGTAGAACTGCTCAGTGTTTTACTTGGCAGCAGGCTGCCAGCACCGGCCCTGCTCGGGGCTGTGCCCAGATGAGAGCTCAGCCCTGAAGGCTGCCATGGCTCAGACACAGTGGGATTAGTGTGATCCATGTGCTAATAGTCACTCACAGCACATAAACAGCTGGCGGCTGCACGGAAGGCCCTGTGGTGACCAAACCTCTGCCATTAGCTCAGCCTTTTCTAGTCATTCAATTAATCCAGCAGGGTTTGCTCCATTCCACTCCCTCCTCCCAGAGAGCAAGATTTATCTCACTCCTTGCAGGATTTATCCTCTGGCCAAGCAAGGAAGTGACCTCTTCCTTCTTTACCTTTTCCACAGCCATTCAGTGTTAAAAGCCCTAATGCTGCTCCTGCAGCCAGCCTGGGGAGTGAGACACAATGACCTCCTGTGGCAGATTCCTGCACGGATTTCTCCCCTTTACCACTAGGCTACAGGGACCGCAGCACAGTTTTACCATCAGTTTTGATCTCAAGACCAAACTTTTCCTAGGTTTCCTTTCCTCACAAACGCAGCTTTCATTTTTATTGGTGAAATAACCCAGTTGATGTTGCACCGATGGCTTTCAATATCTTTTAAAACAAATAAATAACTTCTATTGGCCATGACTCTGGGCCAGTGGCATCAAAACATCACAGAGCAAAACCTAAAACCAGGGCTTGCCCTCCTTTTCCATTATTTAACAGCACACTTCAGACCTACAAAATAGCACATCAATACAAACTAATGCATCCTCCCAGGGTCCTGAAGGCATGGGGAGATATCAATATTTTAAAGACAAAAAGAGTGAAGCTAAGAGTGATTTAGTTACTCACAGTCACGCAGAGTCTAAAGGGGAGCTGGAAAAAACCACCTGGTGGCCCAGACACTTGGTTATGCTGAAACCTCTTGGCAAGAGCACTTGCACACTGTGTTTTCCTGAGATTACCTAATTACTGCTACATACGCACAGACTTCTGTGGTCTACGCTTAACAATTCACATGCGACTTTCTCCTGGGTCATCTTTATTTCACAAAGAGATTGCTGAGTATCTAATTACTAGAAAAAGAACAGAATCAATTCAATACTTACCATATTTTATATACAATTCCACTATTATGAAGTCTGCTTAAATAAACAGAAAACAGTACAAGTAAGTAACTGGCACAAAATCATAGAAAATTAGGTTCTACCTACAAAACTGGTTGCTGTTTTAAGAAGCATCTAGAGATGAGATGAACTTAAATGAACTTAGAACTTAAAATCCACTATGCAGAAAACAGCCACAAGGACTAAGAATAAAATGAGGCAATATTAAGACCATTGCTCACACGGGTACTTGCATCAGAATTAAAACACTACCAATCAGTACTTCATCTGCTTTCTAACTGGAAAAAAAACAGCATCCCAATTTGGTTTCCCCATCATGATGACTCTTGATTAAAACAAGCAAGCATTCCTAGGCAATTCCATCAGAGTATCTCTTACCCAAGGGAAGAGAAAGGGACTCAACACCCAAAGGCTGAAAAACAATCCTCACCAAGCAGCAGACACCAGTTCAGAACCTTTTCGCATGTCTAAAAGGCACAAGCCAACACAACACTCCTGGTTTGTGGTAGTCTGGGAATAGATACAAGCAAAGCAAATACTGACAGGTTGGGAAGGCTGAGGTACTGCTGGAGCTGAGCTCTCAGCCGAGGCACGGGCACAGCAGTCTCAGGCCATCTCTGCTGCTGTCTGTGCTGTCTGTCCTACATACAAACAACTGCAGCTCCACGTGCTCCAGGACAGCCACTTTCAGATGCCCCAGAAGCTTGGGAGCCACTGGGGTGTGTGTTTGGGGGTTGGTATTGTTTTTTTCTCCACAGCAATTAAAAACATTCTTATAATTGGCCATGACTTTGCTCCTTCCAACCCAAACTTGGCAGGCAGAGATTTTGTAAAGCTTTCTGGAACGGGCTGCAGATAACCTGCCACAGAATTTCTGTGTGCTCTCTGTGATGGGTTTCAAAAGAAGCCTTTATTAGAACACAGACATGTTTACTTCCTTGCAACGAGAACTGTCATTCCAATTCCTGTAATTAAATCCACAATTTTGACAGCTGAAACTGTAGAAATAATTGCACTGTTAGTCAAAATAAGTCGTTACTGTTCAGACTCTTGCCAAGAATGCTTTAAAAGCTTGTAATACGTGTTTCAAGTAAATGTGAACTGAATCTTCATCCATTCCACCTCACTTCCTTTCTGGAGCAAAGATCTTAAAATCTTTCCTTTTATTGTGCAACCTTCAAGTCCTGCACAAGATTTTCTGCCAGACTACTGCTACTTTCTATACAACATAAATATTACACAGCACTCTTGTACTGAGCACTGTCACACACACCGTGCACTTTATGTAATCCCGTGTCTCTGTCCCATAAGCTCATTTCCCGCACATGAGAAAAAAACGTGAAGTCCTTCAGTTTCTCAGAAATCTTACTTTTTTACACCAAATACACCTATTGCACCAGTATTACATACAAGCAAGCCACAATATTACTTCTTTTACGAGACAAGAAGCCAACACTATTAAGCACTAAAAAGTCTTTCCAACCACTTTTATTTTTCAGCCATTGGTTAGAGAATGCCAGCACAACTCCAGCCATAAAGGAAGAAATCTCATCTCCAACATGCAGGTAGCAGAAGCACCACGGTAGACAATAAAAAGCTTTACAATAAAATTTTGCCTTCCAAAGCCGACTGTGCACTCAGAAGTGTTTAAAGCAGAACAAAGCAGCTCACAAATCCCAGCAGTTGAGATAGGTGGCCTGAAGTCTGTTTTCTGCACCTGGAACAAGAGGCTCAGGCAGCAGCTACTCCACACAGGTCTCCCCTTCTTCCTCCAAGCAGGTGAGACCAAAAAACCTACTTCCAACAGTGCAGGATCTGGGATAAGCAGCCAGAAGGCCCAGTGAACACATGGAGCAGCTGGAACAAAGGCAGGAAGCCACCTCTCACACCCCTAATGCAATTATGGGATGGTTTAGCAACACGTCATTTACAGATGGAGGCTGTTTGCAAAATGCCCTTCTGCCAGTGCAGTGCCTAGCGAATAAATACATTCCTCTCTAGAAGAACAGGACTGACCAGCAACAAAAACAGCACTGTTTTCGGAAAAGCTAAAAGAAAATTGGTTAAAAAGCCCCAAACGTGCCAGGTAACAAAAAGCCTCAAATGTCCTGGTTTGCAGCGCCTCATAAAACAGATATAAAAATTCACTTGCTCTATACAGAATTTCACTCACATTTCGACCTAATTCAGTGTATTCTATGAAGAACTTCTTCTATCAAAAGCATGAGAAAACATTTCTGTATACCCTAAAACATAAAATTCCAGGTTATAATAAATTTCCCTCAGCAGCAAAAATGGTTTTTACCTTTTACTTCCTAGGAATGAACAAGTCATCCATTACAAATTCATGCAACTAAAAAAGCACTGAAGAACCTAAAAACCAGCTATCTTCTTCAAAATTAAATAGCAGTTGGGCACAAAATAAATTAAAAACATCTATAAAATACTCTAAAACTCATTGATCTGATCAAAAACTGGCACAGCATTTGCCAGTGCTCAGAATCCTTGTCTCTTCAGAATTTGTGCATGTTACTTCACATAATACTGAACAGACGTACTGATTTATTTAATAATTTCCCTATTCACAAAGTTTATTTGTTCCTCACAACCAAATCACCAGCACTGAGCCAATTCCTCTCCAGAGGCCTCCTATAAAAGAAGGAAGAAGCTGCACTTGAGACTTTGATCGCACAGAAGTTTGGAATGGTTTGACTCTGCACTTCAAAGAGGATTACAACATGCTCAAAAATTCCTTGACCTGCAAAGAGAAACAAATATTGTCAATCACACTAAGTGTTTACAAACAGAAATAGGCAGCAAGTATATTTACCTCTCCTCTGCTTTATGCTTTACTACAACCTAACGAAACGGGGAAAAGAAGCTCTGGCTCAGCCATTACCTGTCCATCCAGGACAATTCCAGACATGGTACCTGTAATTTAGCAGATGCAGGGAGAGACACGACGGAAAGATGCTCACCCCTCCTGTGGTCCTGTGTGGTCCTGGGCTGCAGCCCTCTGTCACAAAGGACTGCATTACAAGCAGGTGTCACCCAAACAGGAGGAGGATAATGGCCACCTCAAAAGAGCTGTCATTTGGAAACCACGGAGTCACGCCCACTGCCTGCACACCGGCCGGATTTCACGCTGGTGAACAGCTCAGAACACCTAATCAGGATGTCCCTTGCAGTCTGAGGCTGGCAAAGAAATAATGAAGCAATACCTACCAAAACCACACTGCTCAGAGAAAATCCAATACTGGAGATCAATGCAAAGCTCACAACTCCTGCCTTTAAGTTTCAGGAACAGCCTAGGATCTAGGCTGAACTGAGAACATTTTCCTCTGTCCACTCAAGGCAGGCTACTCCACAGAAAGGAACTGTTTTCTAGAGGACATGATGCTCTTCTTTTGGCAAAGGCTCTCCTACACAGAGCCCATCTGTAAGTGTTTTGTCCAAATTCTTGATGTGAAATGGAAACAGATCTTGGATCACACTCTCCAACTGTGACCCTTCCCCTCCCACGTCAGGACTCAAAGAGGTGGGGGAAAAAGAAGAGGTCAAATCCCTTCCTGTAGAGAAGAGAACCCATAACTGTGCCAAGATTACCTTGAAAGGCACCACAAGCAAGCCACCCTCTACTTCAGAGAGTAGCACCAGTAATTCTGCATGGAGAACCCTGTCAGGATTTACACACCAGGCACAGTTGCAGGATGAGCATCACAACAGAGGTAAGAAGAAAGGACACAGGGTCTGGGTCCCCACACAGCAGACACCAAAGCCCAATGTGCCCAAAGCCTCATCAAGTGTACCTCTTCCCTGGCTCCATTCAAGAAATACCAAAAAACAGGGCAAACACAGGGCATAGGCTGTTCCCAGACAACCTGACAGCTATCCCAGAGAAAATTCCTCTGAAATCCACACTAAGTTGCCAGAGCTTGGCCTTATCTCATCTTGTGCAGATGGGAAGCATGCTCCCTCCACAAGTGCTATCTCTGGTCATTCCATCCATTAACAAGCTCAATCAGGAAGACTGACTGGTTTTAATCAGGTGAACCCTTCCACTCCTGGGTGGATCAATGGAGATCAAAGGACAAAGCTGCTCTTCTCAAGAAGGAACACTTCTATTTCTGTAGAATGGAAAAATGTGTGCAAACCACTGCTGAGGTCTGTAAGTCATTGCAGCTGCTCAGTAAGTCCAGTTGTCCTTGCCTGAATCCCACTGGGATTCAAGCACCGAACACCTGAGCAGTCAAACGATACAGGTTTGGCCTAGCTTTAAAATATGTATTGCCACAGGCTGTAAAACTGTTCATTACCTGAATGGAACTCTGTGACTTAGATATATTAGAAGGATGATTAGAGTGTAAAGTATACCTCAAGAGCAACATGAATCATCAGTTTGTACTGCTTGTGAAATTTTACCTTTTCAATCATGCGATCGTATTTGTCCTTTTTGCCTTTGAAGTCTTCATTAACATCAAGTGTTAAAATCGGAATTTCCTGCAGATAGTCAAAATCTGTTCTGTATTAGGAGAGGAACAAAGCAAATATTAGTAGCTGGAAATAAAGCAGAGAGCATTCAAATCCCTGTCAGCATTTTCATTGCTAGGAATCCCACAAAAAGAAGTGGATCTATAAATTACAGCCAAGAACTCTGAATTTACAGCGTGGCTCCTGGGATCCATCAGCGATTCCCAGACATTCTGCTCCTCCAGCACCTAAGTAAATAGCAGCACACTGTGTGTATTGAAGTGAGTTCAGCTGAAGCCTCTGCTGCTCAGAGCTCTGCGTGAGGAGAACTTGGAGCATGCTGCATGTCCAAGCAATAATGAACGCGCTGCAAAGACACTACTCCTCAGCAAACACTGATAGAAATGTGCCTGCTGTTTAGATTCACGTATCATAAGAAAAGCTGAAGTTTCACTGGTGGAAAAAGAACCACAGAACATCCTTACAAAGATTTATCCATCCTCAGGGAACCACTCAACAAACCCTACCGCAGTGTCCTGTGCTGCAGCCAACTTTCATGTTTGTAGTGAAGCTTCTCCAGATATTCAACGGGGATTTCTTGTTCTTCATCTCTTCCACGCAAGTAAATCCTATTCAAGCATTTCTAAAGGCAAAAGATGGTAAATAAAAATAAATAAATTGGTGTATTGCATGCCAAAAGCACAGAAATAGCCATTTAACATTACAGACAAGCATTTCAAAATCTTGCTGAATGTGAATACGAAAAAAATATGTTTCTGGCTCTTAGGAATTGTTTTCCAACATTTTAAATAATTTGTTCACATCCCGAGCACGCCTAAAGCCTCAACAACAAGCCAAAATTGTTTAAGTGTTGTATTTTGTAATTTAAATATACGATCCTTTCTTAAATAGAAAAACAAAAAGCCCTCGGAGTTACTCCACCACACTACATTCTGGTTTTTTACAACCATGACAAAACTGAAGATACGGAAGCTGGAGGCAAGGAAATATGGACGTGATCTGTAAGTTCATTAGAGCTCTTTTAATCTCATGTTTTTCTCTTGCTCAAGCAAGTTTCATACTCAAAAGAGATATTATCCTGTTCTCTCCTTATAAACAAATATTAGATGGCCCAAGATCAAAGCATGGTCCTAAGGCCTCTCATACAGGGTGTGCTTTCACCTGGCTTAGCTCCAGCACCCCAGGTGTAGGGGCTTCACAGACCACCCCCACACCAGCCCTATCATTTCTGTAAACTGCTGTGTCTATTCCCTGTACAGCTATATTCCTGATCTAACAGCTATTCCTAGAGGTACTGTGTACTTTCCTGGAGTCGCTTGCTTTATTCCAGCGGTGTTTTCTCATTTGCTGTTCTTGTGTATTGTTTTTAAAATGAAAAAATCATTACCATCACAGTTGACTTTAATACAGACAGTCTACATTTGAAAGAACATTATTTTTAAGTACTTTCAGACCTAGTCACAGCTCAAGTATTGCAGCCCTCAGGGAACAGTGCAGCCTGAGCTGAGCTCTAACCATGAGGGGCAAGGCCCAGAACACAGACTTGTTTTCAGTGCTGTCACATTTGCACCCCTCACCTCAGGAGCGGCTCGGAGATAGATGATCCCATCCAGCGCCAGCCTCGAGCCAAACTGTTTATTTATCCAGTCGTGCCAGTCCTGGTAAATTGTCCACTCAGTCTCATTCATGCAGTCAGACTCATATAAATTAGCAGCAAAGATGTACCTGTGGACATGAGCGTGATGGAAACAAAAATTCTCTTGGACCAAGAATCCCTCAGCCTGCCTCAAAGTACAGTAACTAGAGGAGAAGCTGAGTGGTAACGCTCTCCTGGAGTGGAATTAAACAGCTGGTATTCCCCTCCTGGAGCTGCGTGCATGAAGAACACCAACGTTTGCAGCTCAGGCATGCAGGAATAACCCACAGAACACAGCTGGCTTGTGCACTGGATCGTTTATTTACAGTAAATTATAACACGTTATTTTCTGCAACGTATCGCAACAGGGGGAACACCTAAGGACCATGGGATGGGGTTCAGTTATCAAGTCTCACCTTCCGAATCCAGAAACGCAGGATGGGGCATTTATTTAGACATTTTTTTGTTGGCCATAAACTAAAACAGTTCCACCTCAATGTGAGGAACAACTTCTTTCCACGAGGGTGGCCAAGCACTGGAACAGCTGCTTGGGGAGGTCAGTCTCCGTCTCTGGAAGCGTTTCAACCACCTGGACTCATTTCTGTGTCACCTGGCTGGGGGCTTGGATTGGGTGATCTGCAGAGCTCCCTTCCAACCCCACACATCCTGAGATGTGACCTGGGGGAATTTCCACGTGCCCCCTGAGGGCTCCAGCCCCACGTACCTGTCGCTGTAGACGGAGCGCTCGAAGAACACCACAGGATCCTGCGCGTCCCGGAGTTTGCCATCCAGGGCCTTGAGCTGAGCCCGGATCCTGCTGAGGCAGGCGTAGGTCTGGAAGGTGAACGCCCAGCGCTCCGGCGTCTCGTACATCATGCGCAGCACGTTGCCGCCGCTCCTCTGCGACGTGCTCAGCTCCTGGAGCCAGGGGGGACAAACGCAGCGCTGCCTAACCCTGACACAACATGGCTGAGGAGAACTCAGGAGCAAGGCATCCCCGTTAGATCTTACACCGACTTCACCAAAACACACCGTGCAGAAGAGATCTCCAGTCCCTCAAAAGCCACTCGCACAGGAAGTAGCGCCTGGATTGCCAATGGAATCACAGGTAGGTGGGAAAAAAATCCCACCTCTAAAACCAAGTGAGCACACCAAGTGAGTTCTCAACTTCCTGAGACATTTCAGAGCACACTTCTCATGGCACAGGAACAATCCTCTCCACTCACCTGGTTACTTCACAGTGGCTCTTCACCACTTTCAGAAATTATATCTGAGGTTGAATAACATTTATTCCGTAACAGACCCAACAAACTGGAAAAGAGGAACTCAGACAATGTGAAAGCAACCAGCAAAAGCGTTGCTATCGCACAGAGTCTGAAAAATACCCAGTCTATTGGATATATTGGTGTTCTGAAATTAGAGGAACATTTGGCGTTTTTAATTCCTATTTTACCTCACAATCGTCTCCAGAGCTTGACTGGACATTGCACCATCTAGCGACAGGCTCGGGAACCACTTCCCAGTCCTCGCTGGCTTGTTTCAGAATATTCACAAAGGTGGATTTCCCCGCAGCTGTAGGAAAAGCATGCAGGAACGACGCCAGTGAGAAACACCCCCTCCCACAGCGGTGTTATTTAACTAGTGTTCAGCTCTGCCTTCCACCCTCATAAACCAGCCTCCCACACCCACATTGACGCAGATCAATTAATGGAGCAACAGGGTTTTTCTTTATCTGAATTTAAAGAGGTTTCGCAACGCTCGCAGGCACCTGCGTGCTGTGCAGGGCCAGAAGTGGGACTCAGAAAACCTTCCGGATCCCCCTCAACTCGGGAAATTCTGTCATTCCGGGTGTTTTACACCACAAACAGCAAAGACAAACAGGGAAAAGCTTATCCCGGACTTCACCACCAAACAGGTGAATTAGTCACAAACTCGAAATAGAAAGCTTGGGGGTTTTTTTCTCTCTCAGATCTCATGGTTTTTACGGCGTCAGGGTAAAGTCCCCGGCATTATGAATTGGCTTGTGTCTCCTGACCTGATTAAAAGCCTTTTACTGAGGGAAACGGCCAGGAAAATCTTGTGGAAGCATCCCTGTTGCCCCGCTGTGCCGTAGCGGGAGGAGCCCTCACACAGGGAAAAGGTTGGGGGGGGGGAGGAAGTAAGGCAGTAAGGGGAAGAGAGGAAAGAAAAGGAAAAACAAAGGAAGGAGGTAGGCAGCAAGTGAAGAGTTCCCAGAGCTCTGCCTCCCCAATACAAGGCCGAAAACACCGAGCGCCGGGGAAGCCGCCTCTCCCTCCAGCCCTCACCAACTCGCCTTTCCCCGTCCCTTTCCCCGCGTAGGCGAGAGGCGCCGACTCACCGATGTTGCCCTCCACGGCGACCTTCTTGAGGCGGCCGTCGGTCCTGCTGCGCTTAGGCGGGGTGGCCATGGCGGCCTGAGGGGGCGCGCGGGGGCGCCTGAGGGGGCGCGCAGGGGCGTGAGACGCACCTGAGGGGGCGCGAGCCCGGGCCCCGCGCGCGCCGCCTTCGAATTTGGCGCGCGACAGCGG